>SNQJ01S0176540.1:1408-19943 GCA_010110895.2 Picea sitchensis | reverse complement strand
TTGTTAACAAGAACGTGGGGACAGGGGGAGAGAGAGATAGAGAGAGAGAGAGATAATTTATTTATGTTAACAGGAATGAGAGAGAGAGAGAGAGAGAGAGAGAGAAAGAGAATTTATTTGTGTTAACAAGAACATATGTGCATTCATCTTGATAATAATTCACACATGTTTTAGGAACACATGCACACTTTAGTAGTGTGTGCGAGATTTAGGAACATCTACATGCTTTAGGAATGTGTGCACATTCCTAAAGCATGCACACTATTTGAATTTCAAATCTTTTTCGAGCAGGAGTTACAACTCTATCATACATGTTTGCTGATTTGGTTGCCTCAGATTTAGGTTTGGGATAACAAACCTAGTGGTTCGGTCTGCAAATACATAAAAGCCTCCATTTTTATGAATTTCACTCCATATCTCTATTTTTTACGTTATTTTTCTATATTCTAAACAATTCAGTTATTGAATAAACTACAAACATAAATAGAGTTTGTTGTGTAGATTCCAAATATGAAATTTCTTCTAAATTAATAATGTTTATTATTTTTTATCTATTTTTGTCTCGACATATGTCAAAATCCTATAATACGTACATCTCTTATTTATGCTATAATTTCTTGTCATCTTAACCATTTCTTGAATGAGTTATATGAGACACTAGAGGACACAGATATCTACAATCTAAAAAAAAAAAATTGGTTTGATCATGTTAAGACCCTCTTAGCCTGCATGGACAAAAGATGTTGTAATTTTAGAGATATGTTGAGTTTGATAATTTTAAAAATTTTAAAAATTAATATTATAAATTTCCCAAAAATATACGACATAAGAAAATTGGGTTCTCTACAAGTATACAAGTTTTTTGAATGAAATTCCATCATTAAGGTACTCAACACGTGCACGAACAAAAACATATACCTTATATTTTGTTGGAAAATTAAGATACTATTGTTAGAAAAAATCAAATTTGACATAGTTATTCACAATTCTATGAACAAAAGTTGTATATTCGGAAATATAATTCAATTTCCTACGTTTCATGTTCTTACAACATATTCAAATTCATTGTAAAAGTACCTTGAATAATCCCTCCAAGTTAACAAATTGTTATTTTTCTAGGTTTACATTTCCTCTCACGTGTCATGAGAGACCATCATTATCTTGCACTCACCCATAGGTCACTCGTTGATATGGTCCATTTGAGATTCCCCAGTGCATCTTCTTCCATTATCTCTTTCCTTATCTAACACCCTCAAAGGATTGTACCTTGCAACCTCTCATATTTGGACCATAGTGAATAGAGACTGATGGAATATATCATTAAAGGAGGCTACCATTTCCTTCTTCAAACTCAACCTCTCCATCAAAGTTCAAAGCTATAGAAGAAAATATGGTAGTTGGAAGATTTCCCCAAGCTAAATATCTTATGTTGGACATTAGTGCAGCATAAAATATTGTCTAGAGAAAATATTTTAAAACAAGGGATTCAGGGAACAACAGGATGTGCACCATCTGTTTCTCATTCTGAGTTGATTCGACATTTATTTGTATAGTGTGACTATTATAGCCATGTTTGGAAATTTGTTTTCTCATAAATAATCCAACATCTATTTGTAGAGTGTGACTATGCTAACCATGTTTGGAAAGTTTTTTTCTCATAAATAAGTCATCGAATGAGAATACCAAAGAGTAGGAATAACATGTTGGTTCATTGGGTTAAAAGATACAAAGGATTATTTAAGAACAAACCTCTACTTAAAATATTATGGGAAGGTCTCTCAAAGTACATTTTCTAGAAAATCTAGCTTGAACGTGATAGGGCTATGTTTAAACAGGAGTTGGATGCCCCTTTTATAGTAGTAAGCAAGGAAAAAGGTATCTTAGTGGAGTATATTAATTCCAAAGGTAAGCAATTTCTAGAAATCCAATATTGGGAAGATGATAAGAAGAAATGGATCCAACATCTTCAATCTCCCACTTTATCCTCAATAGAGTGGATTTCAATCCTTCTCTCATATCAAACTGGTATATTTCATTGGATGTAATTAATTTCCAATAATGTATATTAGATCACCATTCATACTTTTTGTTTTTTTATGGTGAATAAGAAATTAATCTAGCGGTGGCAAGCGCATGAGAGTCCTCACTGATCTTGTCAAAGAAAACGTTAAATTTTCGTACACCTTGGGATTGGGAAATACCATCCAATAATCAGGTATAATCTTACTCTCTACTTTAGGATATAAGCATAGTGGTGGAAAAAAAATTCAATATTTAATTATACTAGGGTATTCTAGCATTGTTATTAAGTTTATCACTAGAATTAATTATACTAGGGGATTCTAGTATTGTTATTAAGTTTATCACTAGAAAACTTGTCTATCTAATTATAGATTTGCATCTATTCTAGTTCAAGCACAGCATGAGGAAACAAGAATTCAAAAAATTGCCTTCTCCCATGTCTTATGGATTCATAATAAAAAGTCTAACTTGTTATCCAACAAGAAAACAAAACTTAAAATGGGGGAACTTTGGGTTAATGGAAAATTATGCAGGAGCATCGCTAGCAGCAAGTGAGCACGAAGACATAAGATAGCTGGGACAAGCACTAGCACATTTCATCACGTTGGAAAAGTTTTTTGGAATGTTTTAAAATAAATGCGTAGATATTAATGTAATAGTTAAAGAGAGGCGCACTTGCATATTGTAAACAGATCATGAGCGATTCGCTCTCATCTGTAGTAGGTAGAGGCATTTATGCATAGTTAATGAAATTAGGTGGATTTGAATGCAGATTAGATAGTTTAGAGCATAGGAGGGAAAACCGACTATAGACACCCTCACCTTTGTATCATTGTAACATTATCAATTAGAGAGCATTGTATCATTGAGAATAGAGCAAAAAGATAGAGCTGTAGTAGAAAGTAGTAGAGAAGAACCCATGTACAAAAGTTCTAAATTAATATATGAGGCTTTGATTTAGATTCATGGTGTTATGATGTTTTCTGTGTATACATGTTGAATGGTATGCTTATGGTTGTTTATTCTCTTTGTAAGGAATTTGCTTTAATATTGTGTGAATGTATGATTTCATGTGGAATGTTTGAAGTCTGAGAGAGAGAGAGAGAATGAGTTTCAATTGTTTCTCTTCCTAAGTGATAAGTTCCTACAAGGAGTGCAGTTAAACATATGCAAGGAGTGCATTGACGAAGACTCAGAGTTTATCTCTAAAAACTCAGGAGAGATACTATTGTTCTCACTCTCGCAGAAGTGTAGGTGAAGCACCAAAGTCATGTAAGGTGTGCGCAGGATGGTTGAAATATCAGAACTTATCAACTAGGGGGTGAATTGAAGGATTGTTGTTGCAGGAGAGTGCACAGAGTTGAGAACTCAAATACTTAAAAATATTTGAAGGTTGTCACAAGGAGTGCACGCAGGAGTCTTCTTGAAGACTCGAGTTTGAAAGAAAAGATCAGGAGGGTAGCACCATTGAAGTGTTCAAAAGAGGGACAAGGGTCGAAGACATCCATCAAAAGTTAAGTCCCAGTGGAAGAACCTTGGGTTATTCCACAGAAGTTATCAAGGAGCAAGGAGCAGCTGAAATTCTCTATGGGAAATTCCTGAAATCATGAGGACCGTAGGATCTAGGGAAGCTATAGGGTGGTTAGAGGAAGGCGATATTACCACTCTTGGATCTAGAATCAATGTGGACCGTTGATCATGACTTGTACAAGCCATCAGATCATTTTGGCATTCTGGGGATCCTAACGACAAGGAGTTGAGCACAATGAAACGAAATTCCCAAGGTTGCGAGTGGCGATAGGAATTGGCATGGAGTTTCAAGATTTTGGCACTTTGGGTGTCGGGAGACAGAGAAGGAAATGATTTGGGAGAGAAAGTCTCAAAAACCTGGAAGAGTGACAAGTGGCAGGAGTCTGTGTCAGAGATAGGAAGTGGTTGAGTAGACGGGTGGCGTGTCTTCGTCAATTAAAGGAGTCAAACCTTGTGTACCATTTCAGGGTTTGGAGGTCGAAGGACGGAGAGCCTTGCATCTGGATTCACGAAATCATGAAGTTTGAAACCCTAATGAAGTGAGAATCCCATTGAAAATTCAACCTTTACGAGTACATCAGAGTTCGACAATTCAGGTTTCATAGGTTGTAGGGACAAGAACCCTTGACATCAGGGATCACGAAATCATGAAACCCGAAGCTCCGAACTTGCGAAGGGTGCGATCCTATTTCAAGTCAAGAGATTTGGGTTGATGCTGCGTGTTTGATCACGTGAGCACACGCATAAGGACCTATGGATACATTGTTATGTGTGAAGGGTATTTCCCAAGGGGAAACCAAAGAGTCAATTAGACTTAAATGACATATTAGAATGATCCTGTGTGGACCTTAGACCTGAGGGTTTGGGGGTCTGCACCAAAGTGATATCATATATTGACTCTGTTTGTATGTTTTAGGTAGAGAAAGTGAGAAGTTGAAGAAGAGAAAACATTTCTCAGCCATGCCACTGAGAAGAAGAGACAGATCAATGCCTGATCCAGTAGTGGAAAGGGAAATGCATGAACTATGTGGCAAGCTTGATACCATGGAAACAACACAGAGGCGCACAGTCGACACTGCAGATATCAGTGAGGCTGACAGTGAGAATGAAGCTGGACATGGAGAAGAATTTGCAGTCAAATATGTTGTATATGAATGCCTATTCAGGGTTGTTGCAAGGATAGGTGCTAGAGAAAAAATGGAAATTCTCATGTATGAAGGAAACCTATATGTTGAAGAGCTTCTAGACTGGATTAGAGCTCTGGATAAATATTTTGACTATGAGGATGTCGAGTAAGTCAGGAAAGTCAAACATGTTTTCACTAGACTTAAAGGGCATGCAACATTATGGTGGGATGAACTGCAGGCTGACAGAAGCTGCAAGGGCAAGAAGAAAATCAAGAGTTGGGATAGAATGGTTGTGAAGATAAAATCCAAACTCATACCCAAGGATTATCAAATAACTCTGTTTCAGAGGATGCAGAATTTGAGATAGAAGTTGATGACAGTGAAAGAGTACAGTGAAGAGTTCTACATGCTAAACATCAGAGCAAGTCATCGGGAAAGCGATGATGAAAAGGTTGTCAGGTACATGAATGGTCTGCGATATGACATTCAGGATGAGATGAGCATGATGATCATTTAGACTATAGAAGATGCTTATCAGATGGCTCTGAAAGCTTAAGAGAAGATGAGCCAGAAGCAAGGTCAAAGAGACCAAGGCAGAAGTCAATCCAGAGGCAAGACAATTGCCCAAGATAGAACTCAGAGACCTCAAGAAGAGGGAAAGAAACCTCAAACTCATCATGAAAGAGGAGGAAGCTCACAGAGAGGACGATATGTTGATAGAAATACTTTTCCTCGAAGCAAAGGAAGAGGAAGAGGCAGAGGTGGAGAAATAAAATGCTTTACCTATGGAAAAAATGGACACAAATCCTATGAATGTCCAGATAGAAAGAAAGAAGGAGGTGAAACTCACATTGTCGAAGCACAGAGATGGAATGTTGAGGCAGAAGATGCTGAGGGTGGAAGATCACTAATGATGAGAAAAGTTCTCTTAACGCCAGAAAAGGAGGTGGAGAACCCAACCCAAAGGAATAGAATTTTTCGGACTACTTTCAAGACCAAAGACAGGGTATGAAAAGTCATCGTGGACAGTGATAGCATAGACAATCTTGTTTCTACAGAGATGGTAGAAAAGCTAGAGCTAGAGACTATTGTACATCCAAGCCCATACAGAGTTTTGTGTCAACAAAAAGGACATCAGGTAAATGTCACTAAACAATGTTTAGTTGAATTTAAAATAGGAGGATATAAGGATGAAATATTATGTGATTTCATTCCCATGGATGTTTGTCATCTATTCCTGGGTAGACCATGGAAATATGACATGAATGTGATTCATGATGGGAGAAAGAACACATACACCCTAGAGAAGAATGGGAGAACTGACAAGATGTTGTCGATTAAGGATAAAGAAACAAAGCCAAAGGTAAGCAACACTGTACTTCTCATGAGTGGGAAGGAAATTCTTAATGAGGTTAAGAATAAGGAAGACACATAATTTATTGTGGTCAGGAAGCCTAGAATTGTGTTTACCAGTACAAGAGTGGATGATTTACCAGAGGAAATCCAGAAGTTGTTGGAAGAGTTCGTTGATATAGTAGTGGATGAACTACCTCATTTGTTGCCACCAATCAGAAGTATAATTCATCATATTGACCTTATACCTGGAGCTAGTTTACCGAACAGAGTAGCGTACAGATTGACGCTGAAGGAGAATGAGGAAGTTGAAAGACAAGTCCAGGACTTAATGGACAAAGGATTGGTTGGAGAAATCTTGAGTCCATGCGTTGTTCCAACATTGCTCAGCCCAAAGAAAGATGGAGGCTATAGGATGTGTACGGACTCAAGGGCAATCAACAAGATTACCATCAGATATAGATTTCCATTGCCAAGGATGGATGATTTGATGGATTGGTTGAGTGGAGAATTTTTTTTTTCAAAGAATGATTTGAAGAGCGAGTATCATCAAATCTGAATGAGAGAAGGTGATGAATGGAAGACAACATTCAATATGAATGAAGGGTTGTATGAATGGATTGTTATGCCATTTGGATTAACAAATGCGCCTAGTACTTTCATGAGATTGATGAATGAAGTCCTGAAAGAGTTTATCGAGAAGTTCGTCATCGTATATCTTGATGATATATTGATTTTCAAGAATATAGAAGTTGAACACTTGAAGAATTTAGCTACAATGATGAGAAGACTACAACAAGAGAAGTTGTTGATAAACGTGAAGAAATCGTCATTTATGAGGACAAAACTCATTTATTTGGGTTTTGTTATCTCTGCAAATGAGCTGAAGATGGATCCAGATAAGGTAGAGGTGATTAAGAATTGGACATCACCGAGGAATGTATTTGAAGTTCAGAGTTTCCATGGATTGGCTAGTTTCTATAGGAAATTTATCAGAAATTTCAGTGGAATTAGCACACCGATGATGGACACGGTGAAGAAAAGACATAAGTCTTTTCACTGGACAGAAGAAGTAGAGAAGAGTTTCAACTTGCTGAAGAAAAAGATCACGGAGCAACCAATTTTGGTTCTGTCGGATTTTAGCAAGACATTTCAGGTCAAGTGTGGCGCAAGCGGATTTGCAATTGGAGCGGTCTTGAGCCAAGATGATAGGACAGTCACATACTTCAGTGAAAAATTGAATGAAGCAAAGATTAAATATTCAACATACGACAAGGAATTCTATGCAGTCATAAAAGCACTGAAGAAATGGAGACATTATTTGGTTCCTAAAGAGTTTGTTTTGTACAATGATAATCATGCTTTGCAATTTGTGACTCAACAGGACAAGTTGAACCAGAAGCATGATAAATGGGTTGAATATATGCAAAATTTTACTTTTGTAATTAAACATATTTATGGAACTACTAACAAAGTTGTTGATGCTTTGAGAAGGAAATGTTTGCTTATGCAAGAATTTAGAGTCAAAACTTTGGGTTTTGATAATCTCAAAGAAATGCACATAGATGATCCAGATTTCAAAGAGGCATATGAGGCATCTGAGAATCCAATTCTCAGGGACAGAAGCCAGTGGACTGAATATATGATCCAGGATGGATTATTATTCAGGGGCAATCAAGTATGTATTCCAAAATTCTCCATGAGGGACAATCTGTTGAAAGAAAAACGCAGTGGAGGATTGGTCATACATTTCGGTCATGAAAAAACGTTCTCGAAATTAAAAGGCTCATATTTTTGGCTAGGGATGAGGACAGATGTTAAGAAATTTGTGGACAGATGTAGAATTTTTCAGCACACAAAGGGAAAAAGGCATAACACAGGGTTATACCAGCCATTACCCATACATCAGAGGCCATGGGATGCAGTGAGCATGGATTTTATATTGGGGCTACCAAGAACGAAAAGAGGACTTGATTCAATCTTTGTGGTGGTAGATAGATTTTCAAAGATAGCACATTTTATACCATGTCAGGAAACCAGCGACGCAACTCACATTGTGAACCTGCTTTTCAAAGAAGTCATCAGACTTCTCGGCTTGCCAAGGAGTATAGTTTCAGATCGAGATACCAAGTTTGTTGGGCATTTCTGGAGGAATTTATGGAAGAAGTTGGGGACAAGTTTTTCATTTAGCTCAGCTTATCATCCTCAGACGGATGGGAAAACAAAAGTTGTGAATAGGATCTTGGGAGATTTGTTGAGGAGCCTAGTGACTGAACACCACAGTCAGTGGGATCACATTCTTCCACAGGCGTAATTTTCTTATAATGATTCAATCAATAGAAGAATAGGGCAGAGTCCATTTCAAATTGTATATGGAATGCAACTAAGGGGAGTTTTTGAATTGAAGGATTCAAAACAAATTGAAACTAGAAGTGCTAGTGAAGAGGATTTTGTAGAGGCAATGAAGGAACTTCACAATCAAGTGAAGGAACGTTTGGAAAATTCGAGTTAGGAGTATAAACGCAGAGAAGATCAACATAGGCAAGAACTTCAGTTTGAAGTTGGTGATCTGATTCTTGCACATCTGAGGAAGGAGAGGTTCCCAAGGGGAACATATAACAAATTGAAAATGAAGAAGATTGGACCATGCAGAGTGATGATGAAATTTGGGGCAAATGCATATGACATTGAATTACCCGATAGGATCGGAATTTCACTGATATTCAACATATTAGATTTGTACCCTTATAGAGCTAAAGAATGAGGAGTAGAGAATGAACATAAAGAGGTTCAATGGACTAAACAAGTGCCTATAGCTGAAAAGCCATAGATAGAAAGTATACTTGATAAGAGAGTCAGCAGAAGGACCAGGAGAAAAGAGTATTTTGAATACTTGGTCAAATGGAAGGGACATCCAGCTAAAGATGCTAGTTGGGAAAATGAAGCAAAAATTCATAAGCATGGACAGACCATGCAAGAGCTCATGAACAGGTGTCCATGAAAATTTTCAAGTGAGGGATTATGATGCAGGAGCATAGCTAGCAACAAGCGAGCGCGAAGCCGGAAGACAACTGGGACAAGCGCCAACACATTTCATCACGTTGCAAAAGTGTTTTGGAATGTTTTAAAATAAATGCGTAGATATTAATGTAATAGTTAAAGAGAGGTGGACTTGCATATTGTAAACAGATCATGAGCGATTTGCTCTCATCTATAGTAGGTAGAGGCATTTATGCATAGTTAATGAAAGTAGGTAGATTTGAATGCAGATTAGACAGTTTAGAGCATAGGAGGTAAAATCGACTATAGACACCCTCACCTTTGTATCATTGTAACATTATCAATTAGAGAGAATTGTATCATTGAGAATAGAGCAGAAAGAGAGTGTTATAGAAAAAAGTAGTAGAGAAGAACCCATGTACAGAATTTTTGAATTAATATATGAGGCTTTTATTCAGATTCATGGTGTTATGATGTTTTTTGTGTATACATGTTGAATGGTATGCTTATGGTTGTTTATTCTCTCTGTTATGCATTTGCTTTAATATTGTGTGAATGTATGATTTTATGTTGAATGTTTGAAGTCTAAGAGAGAGAGAGAATGATTTTCAATTGTTTCTCTTCATGAGTGAGAAGTTCCTGCAAGGAGTGCAATTAAATGTCCGCAAGGAGTGCATTGATGAAGACTCGGATTTTATCTCTGAAAACTCAGGAGAGATACTATTGTTCTCATTCTCGCAAAACTGCAGGTGAAGCACCGAAGCCGTGCAAGGTGTGCGCAGGCTAGTTGAAAGCTCGTAACTTATCAACTAAGGGGTGAATTGAAGGACTGTTGTTGGAGGAGAGTGCACAGTGTTGAGAACTCAAATACTTAAAAATATTTGAAGGTTTCCGCAAGTTGTGTGTGCAGGAGTCTTCTTGAAGACTCGAGTTTGCAAGGAAAGCTTAGGAGGGTAGCGCCATTGAAGTGTTCAAAAGAGGGACAAGGGTCGAAGACATCCAACAGAAGTTAAGTCCCAGTGGAAGAACCTTGGGTTATTCCGCATAAGTTATCAAGGAGCAAGGAGTGGCTGAAATTCTCTGTGGGAAATTCCCGAAATCACGAGGACCATAGGATCCAGGGAAGTTGCAGGGTGGTTAGAGGTAAGAGAGCTTACCACTCTTGGATCCATAATCAACGTGGACCGTTGATCGTGATTTGTACAAGACATCAGATCATTTCGAAATTTCGGGGATCCTAACGATAAGGAGTTGAGAACAGTGAAACGAAATCTCAAAGTCACGAGTGGTGATAGGAATTGGTGTAGAGTTTTGAGATTTAAGCACTTCGGGTGTCGGGAGACGGAGAAGGTAGTGCTTTGGGAGAGAAAGTCCCAAAAACCCATAAGAGTGACAAGTGGCAGGAGTCCGTGTCAGAGATAGGAAGTGGCTGAGGAGACACGTGGCGTGTCTTCGTCAATTGGCGGAGTGAAACCTTGTGGACCGTTTCGGGATTCAGAGGTTGAAGGATGGAGAGCCTTGCATCTGGATTCACGAAATTGCGAAGTCTAAAACCCCGATGAAGTGAGAATCCCGTTGAAAAGTCAATCTTTGCGAGTGCATTGGAGTTCGACAATTTGGGTTTTGGAGGTTGTAGGGACAGGAACCCTTGACATCAGGGATGACTAAACCGCGAAACCTGAAGTTCCGAACATGTGAAGGGTGCAATCCTATTTCGGGTCAGGAGATTTGGGTTGATGCTGCGTGTTTGATCGTGAGGGAACACCCATAAGGACCTGTGGATACATTGTTATGTGTGAAGGGTATTTCCTGAGGGGAAACCAAAGAATCAATTAGACTCAAAGGGCAGATTAGAACAATCCTATGCGGACCTTAGACCTGAGGGTTTGGGGGTCTGCACCAAAAAATTAACCAATTGATTCATACCTTAACTTTCCCCTATGTCTTTAACGATGAGCACCTCAAACATATTATGTCATATATCATCCATCAAGATCAAATAATAAATATGACAAGGCCCAAGGCTCCATTTCACGTGTATGAGTTTGTAGGGACGAAGGTAATGACAGCTCAGGTTTAATTCTCATCAAACAAAGTGGGATAATGGCCAATTCAAACTCTTCTCAGTTGGAAGAAGGTAGGAAGTTCTACTCCTTTGGACACCATTCAAAATTAGCATCGAAAATTAGGTTAGTGGTTGGTCCTATATCCACTTTTGTTAGTTGTTCTTTTTTCAAGTTTGGATAGTATAGAAGAGTTGTGGTTAACAAAATAGTTATCTCTGGTGTTTGTCATTTTAGTTTCATGAATTTGAATTTTTTAGGAACAGTGTCTTGGGAATAATTGATGTGAATAATTGATGTGAGTAAAAATATCTAGCCTCTACTCTTTGGCTATGGTAAACTATGTTCCATTTATTTTTGTAAGAAACTAGTCTCGGTTCTCACATTGGTAGTTGGTATAATTATTATCCAATTTTCTCTTGGTTTGATGATTTTGGTCTGTAAACAAGTGGTGGTCATTATTACAATAAATATTTTGTGTTATTGGTAGTGTGGAATTGTCTTCCAATATGTAACATCCCACTCTTATAAGCACTGAACAAACTTATTCTTTGAAGACACTTTCTCGCAAGTGATCCAAATTAATATACTTTTCGGCATTTGACTTATGATTATGAGGCGTTATGGGTTGATAACATGTTGTTTTGATGCATTGACATAGAGAGGTTCTATTGGCTTGGTTTTACTGAGTGTTAGGATTTTGGACCTTGAGGATGTAGAGGCATTAATGGAACCCATTGGACTCCGGATCGAGTCAGGGAGTGAATCATTGGGGTTTGATTGTTTTTATGTGATATTAGTGCATTTGATTAGATGATTTGATATGGATATATTTATGAAATGATTCATTGATGATCCATGCTGATGAAATATTTCTGACCAGAGTCACATGTGGAGTAGAGGGGTCATGCACGACTACCAGAGATGTTGAGGGAGAGGTGTGGACAACAACCTTGCCACAGCCTACTAGCACTCCCATCGTGGCTCGAACTGTGGGTTAAGGATTACCTAGTTCGAGAGAACCCACGACGTCGTTGGAGAAGACTGCGAAAGTTACTCACGATGATTATAATGGGTGCGCAATCAGGCAGGGGCCTTATTCCTTAAAGGCCCTTAGTCTCCCATATTATCACCAGGCAGAGTATTGACTCTAGAGATTTTTTGATGTCTACCAAGTCATTCAAGAGGCGAGTGGCACCCTTGGAGCACTTGGTGCATCCTGAAGGGCACGTCGCGCAAGAAAGATGGAAAGAGGTGAGTGGAACCCTTGGAGCACGTAGTGCATCCTGAAGGACACATTGCGCAAGATAAATAGAAATAGGTGAGTGGCACCCTTGGAGCACGTAGCGCATCCTAAAGGGCACGTCGCACAAGAGAAACAGAAAGAGGCGAGGGCACCCTTGGAGCACCTAGTGCATCCTGAAGGGCACGTTGCATTGTTATTTAATAATTGGATAAACCTAGATGGATTTATGATGAATAACGTGTTGACGAGGATTTAAAATTTTTCCCCTAACAAAATGTTGCCCAACCTAGGAAAATAAATTCTAGGTCTATATTATACTTGTGATAATTTTTTTATCTATCTATCTATACACACACACACACACACACACACACACACACATATATATATAATCTTCATTAATATTGTGACAAGAAGGGGGTAATCAATTAAATTGATTTATAAAAATCTTTTGGGATAAAATTTAAAAAGGGGAAATATTTGTGTTACTATATTATGCTAATTAAAAATTTATTCATTAAAAAGAAAAAGGGAAAAAGGGTAAGTTTTTGCACACGCCTTTTTGAGTTTAAATAAAAAAGGGGAAAGAGAGAAATCTAAAATAATTAGGAAAATAGGAAAAGGAGGGAAACATAAAAAAAAGGGGAAACACAAGGAAAAAGAAGATAGTCTAACTTAGTAAGGTATCTAACATTTAAGAACTTTCTAATTTAAACTTAACTAGTAAATTAATAAGGGGGAAAGTCATTAAAACTTGTAAGGGGATATGGGGACACCTAGGAGCGATTCTAGGAGTGCCTTTAGTTGAGTGAGGGAAATAGGGGTAATCAATTAATTAATGAAATTAATTTATGGAGGAATGAGGGGATGGGTGACACTTGTACGGGGAGGATTTTTATGGATAAAATTATTAAACTTTAAATTAAATGGGATTTTGGGAAAGTAAGGGACTTTGAAACACTATATAATGGAGGTAGGAGAAGGGTGATGAGGTCCTCTGTTATGCATAATGTTACGTTGTAGAAATTTATACTTGACTGACTTAGCTTGTGGGAGTTGGGATACCCAACTCGATGAGGAGTGGTAGCTCAACCTTGCAAGGTGAGCTGGGAGATAGTTGATTCTCTGGCTAGTGTGCCTAGCCCCTTTGTGGCTTAGGGGGCTAAGGGGGAAGAAGAGTACCTCTAGCGTTGGTTGGGAGGTATTGGTGAAGTCTTATCGGTCGGCAAACGGGAGTTGCACGAAGTGTGCATGACCTCAACTCAGAGCAGGCAATTGGGCAATGATACGCTTCTGTTATTTCTGCATGGTAGATGGTTAGTATGATTATGCTTTTAGTTCTGCATGCTTAATTGGGTAAGGAAAATGATTGTCTTAGCATTCTAGTTGATGACTGAAATTTTTTCCATAGCCTTTAGATCGATGTTGATTTTCCATGGCCTTCGATCCTTGCATGTCTTGACCATCCTGTGGTTTATTTATTGTGATGATTGCGGCTTATTTTTTCCTTCGTCCCTAGCTCATTAGTCCATGCCTGAGAAGTCGGTCAGGGGCCTGATCTATGGTTGTCGCTTCGGCGTTAATAGACCTATGGATCTCAACACCCTTCTTTTATGTGCATGGATGATGAGTGAAGGAAGATACTTCAAGTCGTCTACCCCTATTGATTTATCATGGTTGATTGATGGTCATTGCGCTTTCTTGTGATGGACTTTTCTGCGTTGATTGGTTCATGGATGAACGATTGGTCTTATGCTTCTTGTGACTGAATTTTTCTTCCTTGATACATTTTCCTCTGAACGGTTACCATCTGCGTATTGTTTATATTTTATCCTCTGTGATTTCATTGAAAGTTCCCAGTTCTTGAATGGAGAAATCTCAGCGCTGTCTACTTGGATGAAGGTGTTTTAAAAAAAAAAAAATAATTGTGACTGTGAATTGGAAGAATTTATTGGCGGTAATTGATTGTATGACATGCTCTTTTATTTTCTTTTCCTATTGGAGACTGCAATCAAACTGTCCGCAATTGTTTTTATTTTTACTTTATTTTACCTACTTCTTGACTGAGAACTTGCCTGATTTCATTATATATAGAGAACAAATTTTTACTGCTATTCTAATCAGTGTCAACAGCGATCAATTATATTTGCTTGCATTCAGCGTTTTCCCTTCAAACCTCACTTAATTTGATTGCGAAATAACCCACTTGACTACGATTTTCGTTAGAAAATGGCTCGACTTTGCTTACTGTGCATCTGCCACTTCGCCTTTATCAAGGACAGTTAGTGTCATCGTTTTTCCTTGCTAAGTTAAGGGTATTTCTATTTTCCTTATACTGTTGCTTCTTATTTTAGTGTCATGATGTCTCTGGTTAAAAGATAGGCAATGTGAATGGAATGACGTAGTTTATGCCAGCGAAATCGTAATTGTTCACCTATGTTTTAACAGTATTTAGACAATGAAATTATTCTCGACTTTAAGATGTGCATAGTGAAATGTTTCACAATTATGGTTGAATTTCTTTAATACACGCTCAAATAATAGGCAGGCTCTTGTTATATCTTTCATATGCCAGTGAAATCGTATTTTTTCACCTGTGTTTAACAGTATTTAGACAACGAAATTATTTTAGCAATGGCAGCGAATGATAACATTATAATCGTAGGGGACCGATATATTATTTAAGCCTACATTTATGTGGATCGGTGTGGTTGCGTTTTAATATAGTTGAAGAATGCCTGCGTCTTTGTATCAAAGTTGAATGTATGACCATTTACAGCCTACGTTTTTTTGACAGCCTGGAACAATGTCTGCATCTTCATAGAATGGAATAGACCTACTGTATTTGAGTTGCCTTATGACAGTTGTATTTCTTGGGTATTTAATTTATATCAGAGTATCATTTACACACCAACTATCATGCTTGACAGATGGAAGCATCATTCAGCGAGCATTTAAATTGACTGCCCCTGTATGGCTATTAATTCTTCGATGGTTGTCAGTAAATGATTGGGCCCCTTTTTCCAGTAAACCACCTTCTCATCCTCTTTTCTTTTTACTCCTTGGAAACTTTGATAATGATACAACGACCCCACCCCTTTATAAACCTGCGTTAACCTTTAACTGGTTGTACCTTCGCCTCAACTTAAAAATGCTTGGATGTACTCATCAACTTAGCACTCGTGATGCATTGGGGTTTCTGAGTCCCTTAATTTTCATGTTTGGATCTTTGGTAGAATTTTTAAACCATTGGGACTTACTGAGAATTTGGAGGTGAAGGTTTAAGACAAAAAAAAAAAACGATTTATCTGTTGTTTTTAGAATTTCCCTCTTAGTTTAAACAAAAACAAAACTACTTGCCAGGGTTGCAGATTACACTAATTCAAATATATTTTGCCTTTTTGGATTGTAGGAGTTTACAAATTTTAGCTAACTATTACAATGTGTATTTGTCCTTCACAGAGTGTTGAAGGTTATGGTTACCTTTATTAAAGGTTGATTTAATTGCGCGTATGTTGCATTTCAAGGGTTGTCTTGTTCGATATTTTGTTTCCCTTTAATGGTGGTTCCATTTGGGTAAACAAAGTGATATAGATGAATTCAAGTCTTAAGGGAAGCGCCTTGGATAGGATGTCCTGGTTAAGTTAGAGGTCAATTTATTTTTATCTTGTTGAGGGAAGAAGTTTGCATAGGAATGCATTAACTAGATTCTCGAGAGATTACTTCATCGACAATTAATCACGTCATTTAATTGAGGCATTAGGAAAAATAATGGTTGCACTAAGGATTTAATGTGATGCTCGGTTTTTGTGGAAGTTGTTTTCCCTTGCGTTGTGTGCACTTGACCGATTGGGTTCTTGGGGCATAGTCTTCTTATACATTGACAGTCGGTTGGGTCTCCTAGTGCATTGAATCCTTCAATGAGTTTCTCTAGTTGCATCGTGTTGCGCCTTGGTCATTATCATGCCTACTGCCTAGCAATGGCATGATTCCTGGTGAGGGGTGTTATTGCGTGCCCTATGAATAGAGGCAAATGACAACTTGGTCAGAGTCTGTGCTTCTCGTGTGAGTGTTGTTGATCGTTGTAAATTGTTGTTAGCACTTGAGTTGTAACACCTTTATACGTTTGGTTCACGCGATTTGAGGTTCTAGTCATTGGTCATCAAGGCCATTGTGTTAGGAGGGGGATGTTTTCCTTAGCTTGTAGGTGTGGTCATGATTGCATTCGACGGATTGTCATTTCTCCTGATTTTTTTACGGATGTCTCGCCCAGTTGCTCTTATGCCAGTACATGGAGTCATAGTTTCCTGTTGCCTGGACTGCGTTCTTGCGTTCATCATCAATTGTGTGGTTAACTATTGTTGTCATCACCTTCTTTACTTTTAACAAAAAAAAAATGAATTTCGCACTTTTTGCTTCGCTTGTAGTTGTAACATTGGGGCTGCTAGATATGGTATCAGAGCGGGGTCAACTTTGCGACTGTGGATCGCCACAATTTCCACTGCAGTAAACCTTTGAGTATCAACCTAGTGCTGCTTAAAAATTAACGAGTTCATCCGGTGATCTTGTTTAAAGGACACCTCAGAGGTTCACAATGTGGTTGCATGGAAGGAGGTGCAACGCCTGCAGAGGTTTCCACACCCTCGGAGTCGAACCCCTAAGGGGAAGGGATAAGTCCTTGGGATGGATTCACTTGTTGTAAGGTATGATAATGGTGTGACAAGGCCCTTCCAGGTATGTCAAAGAGCCTTGATTCACCATCGGTACTAAGAGGATAACAGGGCACCTGTACCCCTAAGGGTCCATAGTGTGCCCTAGCTAGTATTGTTAACAACCACCGAGAACTCGAGAGAGTTGAGTTCTCAAGTCCACGAGTGTCGCAGACGGCTCTGTCGTCGAGGCACAGTTTTAGAGCAAGGCATTATGCTTCACTCTTCGCAATTACGACCTCGAGCCTGAAGGTTGGCAGGGTGGTCTTTCAACTGAAGGGGAGCATTCTTCTATGGAGGAAGATGATCCTGCAACTTTTAAGCATGGTCATCGAAGAAATGTCATGGGAATGGTTCAACGAGAGCTATATTCAGAGGAATTCATTGAGCTTCAATTGAACGATTTCAACGCCTTACGATAGGGCGACCGTATGGTGCCCCAGTACAAGGCCCATTTTATGGAGCTTCTCTGGTATGCTCTGTATCTTAATACTGAGAAGCTTAAGGTCAACAGGTTCATGTTTGGACATAATGGAAGAATACATGAAAATGTTAGGATTCTTATGCCTCAGACCTTGCATGATGCCATCTAGAAGGCCCTCATAGAAAAGGAGGAGATTATCAGTGGGGGTCAGAGAAGGACTCCAGTGAGACCAACAGGGCAGGTTTCATCTTGTGCGCTACAACATCAGACACCAGCCAGACCTATGCCAAGATATCGTGGCTTCCAGAGGGGATCCACTTTCACTACATCTTGGTGATCGATGTCTCAGCAACAAACACCTTATTGGGGACCACAACATCAACAACAATGTCGACCATAGCAGGAATAGTTTAGGCCTGTTCAACAGAACATACCAGGATTCTAGGCCTGTGGGCCGTCATATTCTACTTCGAGTACCAGGAGTACTGGATGAAAGAAGGGGTGTTGGACATGTAGGGAGCCACACTACTAGCACAACTACCCTATGGAGAGGACTAGAGAGTCTGGATCGATTGGACCCACTACCATGGGTATTTTGGGCAAGGCCCATTGGATTCTTGCAATGGTGAATAATCGCTAGGCAGAGAACCAGTCGATTCTTCTTGAGAAGTCAGGTACCGTCACTAGCCAGACCCTTAGTATTGATAGATCTCAGTGCTACCGAGACTTTCATCTATAGTCCAACGCTAAAATGGATTAAGATAAAGGCAATCGAACATGATGAATTTAGCTTTGTGGAGATGGCTTCAGAAGTCAAACATAAGGTTGGAGGAAAGTTTATGGGTTGTACCTTAATCTGGGAGATTTTTTCACTAGAGCCAACTTGTATGTCAAGATCTTAGGATTTTATGACATCGTGATCGTTATGGATTGGTTGGAATCGCATGAGGAGATATGTTGGTTGTGGAGCCTGATTATCTTCCTGATTCAGAGGTCCTTGCTTTCAGCCATGTTTATACCCCATGAAGTATTTACACCCCAGAAGTATGTACACTCTTCCA
>SNQJ01S0176539.1:0-14903 GCA_010110895.2 Picea sitchensis | reverse complement strand
GCTAATTCCCATAAAGAGAAAAAAGTGAGATGGGTAAGTGATCCATATCATGAGCTCATTGTTGTGCAAAATGCGTAGTGGCATAAGTACTTGTCTAGGCATGAAAATGCCATATGTGAATGTGTTGTAGTGCATACGATGAAGGTTGCACGAATGTAACATGAAAATAGACTTAGTGAAACCTATGGATTGTTGTATTGTAAGACCTATAGCTGGTCTTTATGGGTCAATAATGACCTAATGACATCCAGGGAGTTAACACACTGAATAAAAATGATTGCTAGGGTAACCTAGTAAGCAAGTAAAAAGGATCTCCTTGATTGAGGGATCTGCTGATCAAGACCAGTTGGAAGCCAAATTGGTTGTCTTGTTACCTTGGTCATGGTTTTAATTTCCCATATTGTATTTATAAGTTGGGTAATGTTCTATGGAAATTAAGGCAAGAGTGTTTTCTTGCTCTTTGTTATCGTACAAAAGAGAGAAAAGTAACCTTTGTTGGTTATTATCATGAAGAGAGGAAAACATCAGTATGAGTTATGACTGTGAGATTAGTCATGTAAGTGACCATAATATTTAACTAAAGAACACTAATGATAAAACTAAATTACCAAGGTGAATAAAGAGGTGCAAAAGATGCACCTACATATACACACATATGTGTTGTTGGCCCTTGACCAAGCTTTGAGGAAACCTTGGGTAGAGTTGACCCAATTTTGGACGTAGACACTATGGTCAAATATGGAGCGCCTAGGTGGCACTGAGATCGTGGATCTCACCGATTTTGCGGGCTATGTGGACCCAGTAAGGGGTCCTCTAGGGTTTTTGTAATGGGTTATGGGATGTCAGCCCATGGGGTTTTCCCATGTTAGGCCTTATTGTAAGGGATTGTAAAAGTATAAATAAGTAAGAATGTATGGTAGAAGTAGATAAGATAGCAAGAAAAGAGTACTGGGAAGTGGCTAAGTGCAAGTAGTTTGATTGGCTTTGTGCATGGGAATGCCTATGTGTAAGGCTTTGTGCTTGATAGAAAGTTGGCTCTGTGCCTTGACCTAGTTTTGGAAGGAGGATCTGATTCTCAGTGCAGAGATATCTTGTCTGGTGTGAAGCTTGACTCTGTGGCTTAGTGCACAGGAGTAACTGAATGTAAGAGATTGATGAATAATAAATAAGGCAAAGAAATTGGTGGACGTATCCCCACACTGGGGTGAACCACGTATATCTTATGTCTTTGGTGTGCTTTATGTTGTGTTATTTATGTTATTTATTTTCTTAGTGCCTTTATTATCATGTATGATAGATAGATCTATTGTTTCTTAGTGCTTTACTTATGTTAAGGATGAATGGATGCTAGATCTAACTTATAATGCTAAGTGCTAAGTGCTCATGTTATATGATCATTTATTGTTACTGTGTTGATCTATATTTAGATCTATGTACCAGCTTAGTTACAAACACCTGCATCCTATAACCACCCTTGTTTCTACCTCAGGTGAGACCTCACCTGCTTCACAGTTGTTGTCGAAAGGGCCAATAGTCGGATTTTTGTTGGTGCGTTGTTAAGAGTTGAACCCTGGGTATGCCCCCGTGCAACAAATGGTTCCATTGTTGGGCCCTGAAACTGCGATTGCTGGGAATTGAAGTAAAGAAAATAGAAGCTCTATGTGTAAATATGTTGTTGAAGTGCACAATAGTCTACTTGAATTACGAAGATTTTTTCTAAGAAAGAAATCCGATCCGAAGAAAAGAGATAAGATTTTTGCTTTGACAAGAGAAAGATAAGTGAAATTTTTTTCTTTGAAAGCATGAACTTAAGTATGTTTAATAGATTCTATGCTAGTCTGAAGGCTAAGTCATAATTGAAAGAAAGAGTTGATTTTAATGAAAATGAAGAAAGATATGTTATTCCTATGCATAGAAAGATTTTTTGGACTAATCAGTGGATGTAGGAACCTAGGAATTTGTTTTCCAGATTGCAGATCCAACACTGTGATCCTAGTATGCATTACAGAAGAGGTTGGGGAATGTTTAAAAGAAAAAGAGGATTAACTTTGTGTTATAATTATAGAATACTGGGGCATATTGCTAAGGAATGCCCTGGCACAGGTCTTATTTGTCTCTGTTGTAAGATTGTTGGTCATAAGGTTGAGGATTTTCCAAGGATGATTGCTAAAGTCGAAAGGATGAACGCAAGACAAGAAAACTATGAAGAAAGTCAAGAGACTAAGGGAATGTTAGGAAGTCATAAAGAGAAGGAATCAGAGGAAGTTCAGGCTACATTAGTATAGTTGAAAGAAATGATGGATGTTCATAAAGATGTCATTTTACCAGAAATCCTGAAAGTAAAAAAGTGCATAAGTGAAAGAATAGAAGACTTTGACATAGAGTGTGTCTTGGATGAGGAAACACAAGTGAATATTATGACAAAAGACACTTGGGAAATTTTGGTAAATCCTATTATGGTACCTTCATTGGGAAGGATAGGCTTGTTGAAGAGTAATATGATAACTTTATGTGGAAGAGTTACTAATGTACCTATTATTGTTCATGGAACATCGACTGAAGAGGAATTTGAAGTCATTAAGTTTGTTGGGGACAACACCCCTTTCCCACTTTTGCTAAGTAAGACTTGGATTGAGAGGGATCAGATAAGAAGGAAAGTAGAGGAAGAAGCTACAGAAAAGAAAAATAAAGAACTAAGGGATTTCATAGCTAGAAAAATAGATCGACTAATAGAAGAATGAGAGGATAAGTCAAAGCAACAAAACAAAGTAACAATGCAGGAGGAACATAAAGCAAGATAATTAGTTGTCAAGGTTGAAAGAATGAAAGAAGGCTTGAAGAACCTATCTATGCAAGAAATAATTATATCCACCCAGGAAGCATTAAGAGAAGGGATATTAACTTCATACCCTTTTAGAGCACCTCAACAGTGTGAAGCCACTGCGCTAAAGGAAGATAAGAGTAAGAACGAAAAGAGGATCCCAGAAACCAATAGAGAGAACCAGATCATAGGGAAGAAGGCAAGGAAGCTCAATAAAAAGAAAGCTAATTTGGAAAAGCTACAAGAAACTACAGAGAACAGATGGAAGACTTCGCAGACTGGAACCTCACAGGAGGCAGGTTCACAGGTTTTGAACCTTGCTGGAACAACAAGACCGCGTAGAATGGGACTTCACCCTGGAAAAGTTATATGACCTCTGGAGGCACCCCGATCATTAGAACAATGCTTCGAAACGGCTAGAAAACGCATTTATGGACTGATGGACCACTTTTGGGACGTTGATACTGCACCATAACGGACAAATTCACATTGATGGAAGCACTCCTAGCCATTGGAAGAATCAGTTATGGTGCCCCACTTATTTAACTCATCGGTCGTTGCGTCGGGACCACTTTTTTATACCCATGATTAACTGAGCTAACAGAGAATTGTCTAAGTGTCGAGCTATGTTATCTAAATTTAGACCTCACCATTTATTTGTATACCTCGCCTGTCCATTCGTCTACCCGGACCTATCTATTTAAAAGTGAGAATGTCGGGTGAACCTAGTGAATTAGAGAAGTCTATCGAGGAGGTCCTTAAGAAGCTAATGGCTGACAGACCATTATTTGAAGGCATCCATGCGTCTTTGACTAGGGGACTGCAGGTTTCCCCTTCGACTAGACATCATTCTGGTTGAGTTAACCCCACGAATGAGCAACGAAGTAAGCATCATGACGATCTGGCTAATGCAAAGAAGATACCGTCGATCCTACCTAAGTATATCCCACCCTTGGCTAGCATCGTTAGCCACGAAAACATCCCATGAGATTATGAGTACACCCTGATCACCACGTACATTCTGAAAGGAATACACATAGTTGGAAGCCAGTTAGGAAAGATCCCTCTACTGAAGAACAATGATTTCAATCTAGGCGATAGTAAGAACTATGATATGCTAGCGCCCCACTACTACTTGATGAAGTCAACTAGGAAGAAGCCTCGCCTCATCTTGCAGCCATGGATTAAGGGACTGTCGCAATCCATCGTGCTGAACGTAATGAAGATTCCCCATTTTGACCATTGCTAGGAGGTTAACACTTGCGTTAAACTCCTCTTGTCGTGATATAATGGAGTATACCTTTGGCTCGACTGGAGGATTATTTTGGATTCGGTGCTGATCCACCAGATTACAGACTTAAGTATGAAGGGACCTGATCCTCAACAATTTTATCCAGGGAAGGCCTTAGACTGTTCCCTGGCACAACACATCAAAGAAGCTTATGGAGAAGTCGAAAAAGGAAAGCGAGGTTGCAAGGTAGCCTCTATAAAGGATGGCACGATGCGCCTCACTTTCCAACTCATAGCTGGAAAGATCGAAGAAAGAACCACCCAAAACAGGTCACTGGTTTTGTGGTGGACCTTGCCGGAAAATGTGTGGAGGGAATACAGATGAACTGGGCGAGCTACCTCGTCAATGAACTAGAGAAAGATTGTTGTGAAGCCCAGGATTTGGGATACACATTCCACTACAATTGGCTGATCAATTTGATCGCATTTGTCACTTGGAAAATGCCTAAAGGAGCCACCTTCCCAGAGATTGAACCCTCAAAGCCGTTGGTCGCTAGGTTTTCAACCTTGTGGTACACCAACGACATGATGAAGTAATGGGAGTCCAATGTCGTGTTTCATGCATACTATCAACAATTGAATGTTTCCGTTGAATCCTTTATGTGCATGAAACTGCACACCTTACACCAGTACTGACCAATAGAAAAGTTCCATGCAGATCCTCATTTCATCTACATCACTACGCGGAGAGATGAGAATAAGAAAGAACTACAGTCATACTATAAGCTGTCAGATGAAGACATGGATAATATTACAAAGTAATGGCAGGAGGAGTTCCTTGTACCTATCGTTGATGCAGAACACTCTGACACTGACATCATAGGAAGCCCCATGGTCACCTAGGTCGAGCATGTCGGACAGTCCAGTGGGACGAAGAAGAAGAAAAAGAAGGATAAATTCCAGGATATAGAGAGCGATGAGGAGGACGATGCTTCTAAAGATAACGAGTCTGGCTTGCTAAGCGGAGGAGGAGAAGATGAAGAAAATGGACAAGGAGGAGGGGATAAAGAAGAAGAACAAGGAGGAGGCGAAGCTACATCACCTAAAGACCCCCATACTGGAACAACCACACCATAGAAGAGGAAGGTTTCTCCAAGGAAACCTTCAGCAAGGAAGAAGACGCGCACTAATAAGCCCTAGTTGGAGGCCATGCTCACGAAGGATGATATCATTATGGTTTGTGGAGCTATGGAGGACACTTCCGAGGACATATTGCAGAGATATGGAGAGAAGAAGGAAGAGCTATATAGAAGGGTTGAGAAGGAATTGAATGATGTACATCAAACTATTTGGTTAATCCATGCATTGCCTACTATGCCTTCCTCATCACAGATTACAGAATTGGGGGATGAACTAGCCCAACTGAGAAGACTTGCAGATGCTACATAAGATCGACTTCATAGAATCCAGGAAGAAAAGGATAAGGCTACAAAAGACTTGAAAAAAGAGAAAGATGAAGCCTTAGAACAATTACGAGTAACGCAGTACAACCTAATTGCCTATGAAAGTGAGAGAGAAGAGTTTCAAGTGACGCTCTAAGAGGAAAAATCCTAGCTATAGAGAGAAAAGGAGAAGTTGCTCGTAGAATGGGCCATTGTCAAAGAAGTAGTGAGTACAGCATTTCACTCTGTGCCAGGCTTGGCACAAGAGGAGCAAGGATCGTTCAAGGCTCAAGTGGTGAAGCTCGTTGAGACCCTCCAATAGCTTCAAGCAAGGATAACAGAATTGGAAACCCAAGCAGTACCGAGCACTCCACAGGAGGTGTGTGACTAGAGGGAGGAGACCGGTGAGAAAACAATTGTAAGAATCATAGCCCTCGCCTCAGAATGAAAAAAACTGAGTGATAGAATCACACAGACATATGAACGCCTCGCAGAGGATCCCAAGCTAAGGAAGTTGGAAGCACAGTTACAGGAGGCGTAGCAATAGGCATTTTCAGTACAGGAACAAATGAAGCTACTCACTGCAGTATAAAGAATGAAGAGATCCCATGAGTAGTACGCGGTGCAACAACAAATCACTACCCTCCAGAGAAGGGTAATGGAAGTCATGCAGAAGCTACAACTTGTGTAGGAGGAATCCTGCTAGATGTTTGAAGAGATTGATGGACAGGGCTCGCAAATTGACCAAGTGGTTGCATCAGTATAACAATGCTTGGAAGGTCCTGTTACAGAGCAGACGATCTAAGAGATTAATGAGTAGGAGGCTTAGGCGAAGCAGCAAGTCGAGGCAGCTCGAGTTAATTTCGAGGCCTTCGAAGTAGCGTTGTCCAGACCTGATTGACTCAGGATGAGTCACAGGTGAGTGTTGGGGGCCTGTTGGCCCTCGACCAAGCTTTGAGGAAACCTTGGTCAGAGTTGACCCACTTTCAGACTTCGAAACGATGGTCAAATATGGAGCACTTAGGCAAATCTAAGATCATGGATCTAACCAATTTTGCGGGCTATGTGGACCCAATAAGGGGTCCTCTAGGGTTTTTGTAATGGGTTATGGGATGTTGGCCCATGGGGTTTTCCCATGTTATGCCTTATTGTAAGGGATTGTAAAATTATAAATAAGTAAGAATGTATGGTAGAAGTAGATAAGCTAGCAAGTGAAGAGTAGTGGGAAGTGGCTAAGTGCAAGTAGTTCGATTGGCTTTGTGAAAGGGAATGTCTATGTGTAAGTCTTTGTGCTTGATAAAACGTTGGCTCTGTGCCTTGACCTAGTTTTGGGAGGAGGATCTGGTGCTCAGTGCACAGATATATTGTCTGGTGAAAAGCTTGACTCTATGGCTTAGTGCACTTGAGTAACTGAATGTAAGAGATTGACGAATAATAACGAAGGTGAAGCGGTTGGTGGATGTAAACCCACACTGGGGTGAACCACATATATCTTGTGTCTTTGGTGTGCTTTTTGTTGTGTTATTTATGTTATTTATTTGCTTAGTGCCTTGATTATCATGTATGATAGATAGATATGTTGTTGCTTAGTGCTTTACTTGTATTTAGGATGAATGGATGTTATATCTAACTTATAATGCTAAGTGTTAAGTGCTCAAGTTATATGATCATTTACTGTTACTACGTTGATCTATCTTTGGGTACGTTATGCGACGTTAATAAAGATAAGAAAATAATGCATGTCATCTTCTAAGTGTTAATAGAGTGCTCGGTGAAGTCTTGTTATCACATATTTGTGTCCCAACTTGGTTACAAACACCTGTGTCATGTAACCCCCCCTACTTCTACCTCGGGTGAGACCTCACCTGCTTCGCAAGTGTTGCTGAAAGTGCCGGTAGTCAAGGTTTTGTTGGTACGTTGCTAAGCCTTGAACCCTAGGTCTGCCCCTGTGCTAACATGTGTATACATACTTACGAGAATAAGATAACCACAAGCTCCTAGAGAGAGAGGAACTCAATGATGAGAATATGTTGGCCATGGACCAGGTTTTGGGAGTTTCTTGGTCATTTTGTCCTATTTTGGGACTTCAACAGCCTGTCGAAGGAGGAGTGCAAGTCAAAGCGGAGATCATGAGATCTCGGCCCCTATTTGGGCCCCTTTTTGGGTTTTTGGGAATATGTAACGGGAATGGGATGTCGGCCCATGGGTTTACCCATGTTTAGGCCTATTTTTTAATGTATATATAGAAGGATAGACAATATAGAAAGAGGCCGGTGTGCTAGGTGTAAAATAAATGGTTAATTGTTAGATCTATGTGATCACGTGATTGTAAGTGCTCTGTGCATACTACTTAAGACTTACAGGACTGAGTGCATGTAATTATAGAAGGCTTAGTGCTGAGACCCAGCTCGAGGAAGAAGGATCTAGCGAGCTGTGTAGATCTTCTGTCCTGTGCGAAGTAAGGATTTTGAGGCTCTGTGCTTGTAACCGATTGACTGAAGACAATAAAGAAGAAGAGTTGGTGGATGTAGCCCCAGGGTGAGGGTGAACCACATAAATCCTGTGTGATGTGCTTTGTGCTTTGTCTTGATGTATTTACATATTATATGCGAAACGGTTTGATATGTTTAGATAGATCTATTCATGCTTGGTGCTTGTTATATGTGAGAATGTTAGATCTGATCTAGATATTCATGCTTAGTGCTTGATATGCTCATCCTGATCCATTTGTATATGCTAAGTGATTGAATACTATAGATTAGTGATAATGTTGCGAAGCTCTATCTTATAAGCGAAGTGGTTATTGACTGTATATTGAGGAAATAACAATGCTAGTTTCTTTATTAAGTAGTATAATCACAAATCTGTGTCCCAACTAAGGTTGCATACACTTGAGTTCTGCAACCACCCCTGCCTCTACCTTGGGTGAGACTTCATCTGCTTCACAGGTGTTGCCAAAAGGGCCGGTATTTAGGGCTTTGTTGGTGCGTTGTTGTAGCGTTGAACCCTGGGTCTGCCCCTGTGCCAAAAAATGTTTCTGTTTCCGGGACCTAAAACTATGATTGCTGGGAACTGAGAAAGAGGAAGCTCTGTGCAAATATTCATTCTGAAATTGTGAAATCTTTGTACGTAGATCTGTGACCTAGTGCGCAATATTCTACTTGATATGTGCTAAAGAGAGAAGGTTGGATCTGAAGAAAAGAAGAAAGATCTGAACGCTTTGTGCTCTAAGAAAGGTAAAAGTGGAAATTTCTGACTAAAAGAGGTAAGATCTGCAAGTTTTGTGCTTTGATAAAGGTAAGAATAGTTAAAAGTTTTAAGATTTGGAAGCTTTGTGCCCTATAGAAGTAAGATAAGTGGATTTTTTTTTTTTTCTAGAATATGGGTCTAGGTCTGTTTAATAGAGTCTGTCCTAGTTTGAAAGCTAGGTCATTAATAGATGAAAAAATATTTGATATGAGTAGATATGATAAGAATAGTGAAAGATATATTATACCTATGCAAAGAAGAATGTTTGGACTAAAAAATGGATGTAGGATCCTAGAAAGAATTTTTTGCAGGTTAGTTCCCATGATCCTAGTGCACAGTACAGAAGAAGATGAGGATCATTTAAAAGGAAGAGAGGATTAACCCTCTATTACAGTTGCAGAAGGACGGGACATCTTGCTAAGGAATGCCCTGATGGAAGACCTAGTTGTATTTGTTGTAAATATCTAGACCATGAAGTATTGGATTTCCCTATAATAAATGTTAAGCTTGAAAGAATGAACCTGAATCAAGAAAACGCTAAGGCAGATCCAGAACCTACGGACGAACCTCAGAAAGAATCAGAGAAAGCATTGCTACAGATGAAAGAAACCTTGAAGGACCACCGTCATGTCAGCTTATCAGAGATCTTCAAAGAAAAGGAATGCATCGAAGCAAGAATATGAGACTTCGACATTGACTTCGAAGCAAGAAAAGGAAACACATGTGAATATCATGACAGTGAGAACCTGGGAAGCTATAGGAAGGCTTGCTATGATCCCTTCACTAGGAGGAATAAGTTTATTCAGAGGAAAGCTAGTAAACCTATGTGGAAGGCTCGCTCAAATACCTATGACTGTCAATGGAACTTCGATAGAAGAATACTTTGAGATTATTAAATTTTTTGAAGACAACGCCCCATTTACCATGCTAATAGGAAAACCTTGGATTGATAGAGATCAAGCCAGGCGAAAGGAAGAAGAAGAAGTTTTGGAACAAAAGAAGCAAGAGTTAAAAGACTTTATGACCAGAAGGATCGCACACTTGATTGAGGAACAGGAGAGAAGATCACAGATATTTAATACTACCAACCCAGATGTCGAATCTAAGAGAACATTAGAGGATCCTCAGAAGATTGAATTACCTATCCTAGACAAAGAATAATTTTTATCCAGGAACCCTAGGAAATAATTTCAACAGCGTGAAGTAACTAAGACCAAAGAAGAAAAGAATCAGAATGAGAAAAGCATTACTGAGAAAAATCTCATTGGAAAGAAGGCTAGAAATTTAAGAAAGAAGAGGGATAATACTGAAAGGTTACATAAGGTTCTAGAGGAGACCTCGCAGAAAGAAAAATTGCAGAATTGGAGCTTCGCCGAGATATCAAAACAACGACACATGGCACTTCGCCATGACGAAGCAATATAGTCGTTGGGGCCGATATATCCGTTCGACTTCCACTCCGAACGAACAGAAAAGCAACAAAGGTTCGTCATCTGACCATTGGACCACACCATAATGGATTGAACAGGAGTTAATGGAGGCTCATACCCATTGCAAGACAACCATTGTTGAATTACCTATTTAGCTCGTCGCGCCATGCACCGAGAACACTTTTTGCAATCGAGAATTCGAGCCCACAGCCTAAGCCGAGTTTATACAATGATCATTGTGCTCTCGTTCTCTATCTCATTACCGTGTCTGAGTTTTTCCCCGATCCCGCGAATTGTTTACCCCGACTGCGTATGTCGGAAGCATTGAGCACTGCAAAGAAAGCCACTAAGGAATTTTTGATCGATTTGATGACAGAGAGAGTCATGTCAGAGAGAGGAGTGTCTATAGGTGTACAAGCATATTTGATGAGAGGACTGCAGGCCTCTCTGTCCACTGCTCGAGCCGGACCATCCCGACCAGCTGATGAGAAACAAATGAAGCACAGAGATGATATCATGAATGTTAAGCTGATTTTGAGAATTCTACCTTCTTATCTACCACCTCTGAGCGGCGCAATAAACCGAGACAGTGTGCCCCAATATTTTGATTATGAATTGGTCACTACGTACCTTCCGAAGGGGATACATGTAGTGCATGTAGACCAGGATAAGATCACAACATTGAAGTTTGGTGACTTCAACCTCGGCGACATGAAAGTGTACAATATGCTAGCCCCATACAAGTATTTGACTAGAACCAAGGGAAAGAATTCAAATATCGTTCCCCAGCAGTGGACCATGAACCTCGCGCAGTCCACACTGCTTAATGTAATGAAGATTCCTCACTTCGGGAGTCATCAAGAAGTGAACATGTACGTCAAGTTATTGTTGTCCTTCTATCATAGAGGATACTTATGGTTGAACTGCCGCATCATAGTCGATCCGACTTTGATTAATCAGATCACAAGGCTTAGCATGCAAGGCCTTGACCCACAGGATTTCTACCCTAGAAAGATCGCGGATCGCGCTCTCGCCTAGAGAATAAATGATACTTACGATGATGTAGAGAAGGGCACGTGAGGCTACAAGGTAGCCTCTATATAGAGTGGCGCAGTGTGCCTTGATTGTTAGCTAATCATAGGCAAGATAGTTTGCAAGAACCAGCCGACCCAAGTAACTGGATTCGTAGTCGACCTCGCAGGGAAGTGCGCGGAGGGACTACAGATGAATTGGGAGAAGTACCTCCTGAACCAGCTAGAACTAGATTGTAGGGAAGCGCAGGATCAAGGATACAAATTCCACTTTAGTTGGATTCTTATCCTAATCCCTTTCATCGCATGGGAGATGCCGAAAGGTGTGACCTTCCTAGACACTGAGCCATTTGAACCTCTAGCCACGAAGTTCAATGCACTGTGGTACTCCACCGTCATGAACAAGCAGTGGAAATCAAATTTTGTCTTCCACACGTATTATATCCAGTTGAAGGTAGCCATACAGGCCATGCCTCGTATAACCTCGAACACACTCTACAGGTTTAGACGCTTGATGAAATTCAGAGAAGACCTCCATTTTATCTATATCACAACGCGCACTGATGAGCATAAACAACAGTTACAATCATACTGCAAATTAATGGAAGATGTCTTGGAGGAGATTACCAAGGAATGGTCGGCAAACCTCCTTGTTCCAGTGAACCCCGCAGAGATGTCCAATGTGGACAGCCCCGAAACTGCGTCGGATACAGCCAGACCTAGAAAAATGAAGAATACTGAAGAGGTCCACGATTTAGACAGTGAATCTGTAAATACCATTTCCATCTTAGCAGATCAAGGAGGTGATGGCACAGAAGTCAAACAAAAGAAAGGCAAGGTTACACCGCCAAGAGATGAGGAGGATCCCTTGAGGAAAAGGAAGGTTTCCCCTCTGAAACCTTCTTCAAGGAATAAAATGAAAGCAACCAGAACCAATTTTGAGACCACCCTCACCTTAGACGACTTTGACTTCATCGTCGCAACACTGAATGATGTTTCTCTAGAGATAGCAGAGAAGAAAGAAGCTAAGCAGGAGGAGGTATTCAGTCGAATTAAGGATGAGCTCAAAGGAGTGTAGCAGGCACTACAGTCTAGCCGCGCAGTATCCACTGCGCCCTTAACAGTTGGAACACCAGAACTAGGTGATGAGCCTGCTCAATACACTGGATCACTGATACAGTTGAAGCTCACCTTTGACGAGCTTAGGGAGAGACAACAAAAGCCACCCAGGCTTTAGCGCAAGTATAGAAAGACCTTGAAGAGCAACGAAGTGATGCAGAACAAGAAAATCTTGCTCTACAAGTGAAATGGGATGAAGAAAAATCAAAGCTACAACAAAGCAAGGAATAGTTGCTTACCGAGCAACTTGAAGTTAAGGAAAGGGTCAACAAATCACTTCGCTCTGTGAAAGTCGTCGAAGTATAGACCAAGGAACAAGTTCCACAGCAAGTGGCAAAAATGGAAGAGGTAATCCAAAAGCTACAACAACGCATCGCCGACTTAGAGCTCCGTGAAGTACGTGAAACCCCACAGGAGATAAGGAACCAAATAGAAGCAGTTGCCTGCAACGCAGTTGACAGATTAAAATATCTTTCCTTGGAGTGCAAGCAGCTCAGTAACCACAACGCCTGGACCTATGAAAATATCACTAAAAATCCAGAATTGCAGACACTAGAGTCATAGCTCCAAGAAGCAAATCAGAATGCAAATACACTATAGGCACAACTGAAGGCCCTGTCAGCTTTAGAAAGGATGAAGAGATCTCAAGAACAACGCACAACTCAGCATTAGATCCATATGATTCAAATCAAAGTGATGGAATTCACTCAACAACTTGAACCTATGCAATACAAGGCATGTCTGCTTTTTACAGAGGTTAAGAGCTAACGAGTAGAGCTAGAACATGTCATCCTCATAGCAGAACATCACCTAGAAGGGCCAGTGAACGACACAGTGATCCAGGAGTTCACCAAACAAGAGGCCACAACAAAGAAGCAAGTCAAAGTAGCTCGAGCCAAGCTCGAGGTGTTCAAGGCAGAACTACTTAGACCTGAGTGACTAAGGACGAGTCACAGGTGAGTGTTGGGGGCATGTTGGCCCTTGACTAGGTTTTGGGAGTTTCTTTGTCATGTTGACCTATTTTGGGACATCGACAGCTTGTCGAAGGAGGAGCGCAAGTCGAAGCGGAGATCACGGGATCTCGACCCCCTTTTGGGCCCCTTTTTGGGGTTTTGGGAATATGTAATAGGAATGGGATGTCAGCCCATGGGTTTACCCATGTTTAGGCCTATTTTGTAATGTATATATAGAAGGATAGGCAATATAGAAAGAGGCCAGTGTGCTAGGTGCAAAAGAAATGTCTAAGTGATAGATCTATGTGATCAAGGGATTGTAAGTGCTCTGTGAATACTGCTTAAGACTTGCAGGACTGAGTGCACATAATTATAGAAGGCTTAGTGTTGAGACCTAGCTCAAGGAAGAAGGATGTATCAAGTTGTGAAGATCTTCTATCATGTGCGGAGTAAGGATTTTGAGGCTCTGTGCTTGTAACCGATTGACCAAAGACAATAAATAAGAAGAGTTGGTGGACGTAACCCCAGGGTGGGGGTGAACCACATAAACCCTGTGTGATGTTCTTTGTGCTTTGTCTTGATGTCTTTACATATTATATGTGAAATGCTTTGATATGTTTAGATAGATCTATTCATGCCTTATGCTTTTTATATGTGAGAATGTTAGATCTGATATAGATATTCATGCTTAGTGCTTGATATGCTCATTCTGATCCATTTGTATATGCTAAGTGCTTGAATATTGTAGATTGGTGTGAATGTTGCAAAGCTCTGTCTTATAAGAGAAGTGGTTATTCACTATATATTGAGGAAATAATGGTGCTAGTTTCTTTATTAATTAGTATAATCACAGATCTGTGTCCTAGCTAAGGTTGCATACACTTCAGTCCTGCAACCACCCCTGCCTCTACCTCGGGTGAGACTTCATCTGCTTCGCAGGTGTTGCCGAAAGGGTCGGTAGTTAGGGCTTTGTTGGTGCGATGTTGTAGTGTTGAACCCTGGGTCTTCCCCTGTGCCAACAGTATCCCCATGACATTTATTGTAAGAATATTTGCACGATCCTTGGGAGAAGGATCTAGAAGTTAGACATGTCCATGTGTGTGGATGACATGGAAAAAGGTGCAAGCAATGAGTTTTCATGATGAACATTTGGACTATGTGTGTTTATACTTGAGTGCATGGATCTAATGCACCATAAATCTTCTTGATATGAAGCCTGATATTAATAACAACTAGGTGTGAGTGATACTAAATGTGCAAGTAATGCACATGTATGGTGTAAGAATATATGTAAATTAAAGGCACAATATGGTTGCCTTGATGAATGAAATATAAGGCAAGAAGTGCACTTTCCAAAATTGAATGAATATCATGGTTGCATGACTGACTCTGCTTTGAAGAGACATAGAAGTTTTGTTTAAGTGACAGCTTTATGTGGATGTATTCCATTCCCTTAGGAAATACTAGTATAAATAAATGAAAGATTAAATGAGAAAGGATGGTCTATTGTCAGGATAAGAGGCAAATGATTATCCCTTGAGGATCACATGAGAATGATTTTGAACAATCATGAGTTGACTAATTTTAAGGTAGAGATCATGTATGTAAACTATGAAATATACCCATGG
>SNQJ01S0176538.1:0-14360 GCA_010110895.2 Picea sitchensis | reverse complement strand
CCAAATGTTACACATCTCCTCCACACTACACTATAAAATGCACCTCCTTTCTCCAAAATACAATAACAATAAATTAAAAAATTGATAATGAAATTGAAAGTATCTAATTCCTTTTTTATTTTTTTAATACTACATGCTTACACGTGTTTTTCTAATTTTGATTTATAAACATTATCAACGTTACACATTTTCCCTACACAAGGTTATAAAATACACTTCATTTCTCTAAAATACAATAATAATAATAATCTATCTACGAAGGTATACATACCCTACCCCCTCTGGATTTGAACCTATGACCTCTCAAGAGGAAACACATGTTCTTAACCATTAGGCCCACTCGAACTGTATATAATAAATCAAAAAATAGATAATCCTGTAATATAAGAATCATTCAATAAAAATATATATCACAAAGCTTTAGTACTAAAAAGATGGATGTAAAAAGTAATTCCCACAATGGATTTGATAGCTTTTAACTTTGTTGGACATGGTCCATGCCTTCAAAATATTGAAACTAAATTATAATGGAAATTAATATGGTAATAAGAAAATATGCAAATTTTCAAATATAACGTGTGCCACTTTCTTATTTTAACGGAAAATTATTTTATTCAATAAAATTACTTTTAACTTTGTTCGACCTGTAGGTTTCACAGGCCAAAATAAAGTATAAGTTCAAATGAATGAAGCTCCTTGTGTCGCGGTTTTGTGATTGGGAACTTCGTTATTTTGAAAACCATGTTAATCCCAATGAACATGGAGTTTCGAATATGCGGTATTTTTTCTAAGTGAATGGAATTAAATAATTGTATGTATCCAGAGATAACAAGGGCAATAAGCTGAAATTGTAAATTGGATTTAATTTTGATAATGGTGAGAAAGAGTGTCATCTTCTTTTTTTTAATCCGGATTCAATTCTAATAAATGACATATTGAGATCTTAAATAAGTAAATGACATATTGATATCTTAAATAAGTATATTGTTAATAAAGTTTAGAGTTTTTCCAAAATCCAATTTATTTCAAATATTATTCTCCCAATAAAAAAACCAAACAACTTTTCTCTGAAAACATATTTCATAAATTAAAAAAAAATGATATCAATTACTCTGGATTCCACTTCCTTCACTATGTGTAACATACTCTGTAATTTCGTTGTTTCATTAAACTTTGGCCATCCACGGACATTAATCTATTTTTTTCTATCCTAATCGCCTTGATCTTCGTAGTGTGATAGATTTGGATGAAAATGTGTCTAAGATTCAAAGCTTTCAGGTTCCCTTCGGTCCAAATGAGAGTTTGGGCTCAGATTTTATAATCTATCGAAGCAGGATTTTGTGTTCCACATTTTATTTACCTAGTCACAATAAACTACAGAAGCCTAAGAGATATGTTGTTTTCTCTAGTTTTCATACCAATCTTTAAATTCTTACAGAGTGAGAGATATGTTGTTTTCTCTAGTTTTCATACCAATCTTTAAATTCTTAAAGAGTGAGAATTTATGTCTATGTTTAGAGTCCAAATCTGGGTTCACATTTTAATTTGAAACATCCATCATGATACCATGTATATTTCTTGTGACATTTTCTGATTTTAAAGCTTGAGCTAAACAACTTCAATAGGACTCAATCAATTTAATTTGCTCGTATGCATTATAAAAACATAAAAACAGTTATCATTTTGCTAAAGTTCTCCCTGTGTGTTTTTGGCAAACATAATTGGAACAATTTTGACAAACATGCCTCTTGCTTGGCACACCTCATCACCCTTGCAACATATGTTCATAGTGGTTTGTGTGGTCCATTTCCTTCTGTATCTTTTTTTGGCTTCAAGTGCTTTTTAACTTTCATTTTCAAACACACTCTGATTTATTTCTTAAAACTCAAGAGTGAAGTTTTTAACATGTTTGTGACTTACAAGGTCCTTGTAGAGAAACAATCTGGACATCAACTTCATAAGTTAAGAACAAAGAATGAAGACAAATATGTTGCACCATATAATCACAGTGAAATGATATTGTTGAGAGAAAAATCACATTAAAAAAATGGTAAATTGTATGATCCAATCTAAGGGACTAAGTCATCATTTTGGATGAAAGCGATTATGTGTGAGAATTACATAGTTAATCATGCTCACACCAATACTTTAAAAGATATAACACCGAAAGAAGCATGGAGGCAAATTAAATCATACGTACACCACTTTTCTGTATTTGATAGTTATGCATAGGCTTACATTCTTTATGATAAAAGAAAAGTATTACAATCTAAAAGTGAGAAGCACATTTTTGTTCGATACTCTGAAGATGTAAAAGGTTATAGACTTCTTCAACCTCTTTCCAATGAAATTATCATTAGGAGAGATGTTAAGTTTGATGAAAGTCTCTCGATGTGCGAGCTTAATTCACCATTGTTGTCATTTTCTACCTATGAGTCATCTTCAAAGATTGTGCCATCTTCTATTCCAAGCTTTTCTACTGCTCCTATTCTGGGTTCTTCTTCGGATGGTGACGTTGAAGATGAAAATACATCTCCGCCTACTCCCCTTCCCTCGATTGGGTCCATTGAACATGAACTTGTACCAACACCACAACGCCCTAAATGGATTCATACAACACGAGAAAGCATCGATGATCTTGTCAGTTATCCTTCAAATCAACATCATATATGTTCGCAATTCCAACAAGCCTCCTCTCTTTTGGCTCAAATTTTAAAGAGTCGTGATCCAAAAACATTTGCAAAAGCTTCTAGCAATCTAGATTGGGACACAGAAATGAATGAAGAATTTTGTTCATTAATGGCGAACAATACTTTGTATCTTGTACCTATTCCTAAAAAACAAAAAACTTGTGAGATGTAAATGGGTGTATAAAACCAAGTATACATCAAATGAAAGTGTTGAAATACAGAAGGCCCAGTGAATTGCCAATGGATTTTCTCAAATATAAAGGATTGATTATAATAGAACATTTACCCCGCAGCCAAAATGAGTTCAATCTACCTTGTTCTAGCGCTCACTACTTCATATAAATGGAAGGTCCATCAAATGGATGTTTTATCTACCTTCTTGCATGGGATCTTGCAAGAAAAAAAATTACATGGAACAACCCCCTTGGCTATATTCAAAATGACTCAACATTGTTTATTGCCTTTAGAAATCTTTGTATGGGCTTAAGATCCTAAAGTTTAATGTGCTAAAATGGATCGCTTTCTTCTTGACATTGGTTTTCTTAGATGTCATTGTAACCTCAAATGTCAACACCAAGGAAGTAGGTAACCATCTTAGAGTACTTCATCTTTATGTTGATCACCTTATACTCATTGAAAGTGACCCCAAACCTTTAACCCATGTTAAATTCCAAAAATACTTGAAATGATAGACTTCAAACATTTGCATTATTTTTTGGCCCTCCAAGTCTTGGAAACCAAGGAATTTCTCTTTCCAAATCTAAGTATGCATGTGACCTTCTTCGTCACTTTCACATGTAAGATTGTAAACCAACACCATCTCCCTTGGAGTCTGGGATCAAACTTGCTCCCCCTTGTACTACACCCAAAGCATACAACACTTTGTACGTTCAATGAGTTGGTAGCATTTTATATTGGACTCATATTGATCATGATATTTGCTTTGTTGTTGGTTTTAATGCCCAATATAGGCAAACACTCCATGGGAGCCATTAGAAAGATCAACGAAAAAAATATTTCAGTATATCCAATCTATAATTCAATTTATTATACATTACAGTTCATGGGGGACTCCTTTGTTGGTTGGTTTCACTGATTTCAATTGGGTTGGTGACCCTGATGATCGAATGCCTACTATAGGTTATGTTTTCGGTCTTCATTCATCACTTGGGCTTGTAAGATGCAACATGCCCTTGCCTTTTTTTCAACAAAGCAAAGTATCAAGCAACAATCAATGCAAGTCAAAATCCCTTGTGGCTTCAAACATATCCTAGTGTGAATGTTTTCATGGTTCGTCATAATTGTAGAACTTTCTAGATTAAACTGTATAGATAGTTTGGAAACATCCAACGTTTTGAGTGGACACTCTACTCAACGTATTGGGTGGAGTGTCCCCTTGTAACATTGCATGTTTCCAAACTATCTACACAATTTAACCTATAAAGTTCTACAACAATTTCAAAATATAATTTCAAAGTTTGGATTCGAGCAACAACATTGGACCACTCTCTAGTGCAATAATTGTATCAAGCAACAATCAATGCAAGTCAAAATCCCTTATGGCTTCAAACATATCCTAGTGTGTGTTTGCGTCATAATTGTAGAACTTTATGAATTTAACTATGTTGATAGTTTGGAAACATCCAACATTTCGAGTGGGCACTCCACTCAGCTTGTTGGGTGGAGTGTCCACTCGAAACGTTAAACATTTTCAAACTATCTACAATTTAATTTATAAAGTTCTACAACAATTTCAACATATCATTTCAAAGTTTGGATTTGAGCAACAATTGGATCTCTCTAGTGCAATAATTAAGGTGCCATTCACTTTGCCAAAGATCCAATTAAGTGTTAACACAACAAACACATTGAGTCATAGATACATTTCATTGGAAGACTTCTTCAAGATCTCAAAGTGCATTATTGCCTTATAGATCAAGTTACAAATATTTTCACAAAATCTATTATAAAAGCTAAGTTTTTCAAACTTTGATCTATGTTAGAAGTACATTAAATGGTCATTAAAAAGGGATAGCCTCTAATGTCTCATTCCTTCTCCTATTGTGTTAGCTTTGTAAATCATTCAATCATATCTTAAAGTTGTTCTTTAAAGTGTGTTTCTTTGAATTAATTAAGATCAACATGATCAAATTTGTCTTTAAATGTGTTTCATCTTCTTCTCGATACTAACAGCTATATTGATACATGGCTTAACACCCAATTGGTCCATGATCTCTATTTAAATAGCAGGGAATATCATTTGCTAATAATCAATTGTGAAAAACCCACGTAATTATTTTTGCTTTAATACATTGCCTCATTAACTAGGCATATGGAAATAATTCTTTGAGAGTTTTTACCACTTAACTCATTGGTGTACTAATCTTTTATCCATTTATGTGAGTCACTACCTTAACGCTTAAGGTATTCACCTTGTGTGGATATAACTTATTTATCAAACAGAGTTTGTATGCCTTGTAGACAATGACAACAAAATTTTACAACATGGATAATAGTACAAGTGCTTATCTTTATGTTTTTATCTATTTTAATTCACAGATTGCAAGAACAATAATTAGTATGACTAGGTTCCACCAAAAGCATATAACAATACTCTCTATGAAGAATTTGTAGATCATTACATTAGCAATGGGATCCAGGATGAAAACTCTAAACAATCAACATGTACAACCAGCATAGGTCCACCTTGTCCTAGATACTGATCGAAAATTAAAGACAGCCATGAGATATGATGAAAACTTTAAAATATCACCTACAAACAGTGTAAATCCATCTTCACCTAGTTATATTAAGCACTGAGATATCAACAAGAATTATGACTCAGTCCTCTCGATGTTTAAAAGATCCAAATTAATATGATTTAGACTAATTTGTTCTATTATTGTATTTTTTTTTGGCCAGGGTATTTTTTTATGTCAACCACCTTAATTTTATTTCATTTTAAATTATTAAAAGCTGCATTACATCTGAACGTTTCACATCTTCCATATACTACACTATAGACTGCACCTCACTTCTCTCAAGTGCAATAACAATAAGGTAAAGAGTTGATAACAGGGTTTAAAACTATCCAATCTTTTGTTGATTTTGTTGATTTTTTTAAATGCTATGTACCTACACTTATTTTTCTAATTTTGATTTATAAGTATTACCAACATCACACATCTTCCCTGCACTACACTATAAAATGCACCTTGTTTCTCTAAAGTGCAATTAAATCAAAGAGTTGATAATAGGGTTGAAAGATTCAAACACCCAGTGGAATTTTTATTTCGAGAATCACAAATATCGAACAGGGGATAATATGGGATTCATACAATTGAGACAACAAAAAATATATCACAAAGCTTTCCAATCTCTACAACTTTGACTCAGTAGACTACTGATCAGTTGGGATGTAGAAGGTAATGCCCACACATGATATTATTGGAAATCATAGTTTATAGTTTGTATAGCTTTTAACTTTGTTTAACCTGCAGCCATCCCTGACTTCATGTCCATTAATTTCAAGTGTTATCGTTTGTTAGGTATGAGGTGAATGATCAATCTACGCCATCGTGCGCAAGGATAACAGGAATCAAAAGAAAACAACCAGCCAAGCTTGCTAGTCCGTATAAACAGAAACCAAAGAAAATGACTAAATGCTCAATCCACGCCATATTGCGCCAAGGTTAACAGGAATCAAAAGAAATCAGCCAAGCTCCCAGACAAGCATGCTCATTAAAACCCCTTTCAATCACCCTAAATATATTTCATTTTAAAACCCCTTTCCATCACCTAAATATATTTCATTTTAAAAAGGGAAATACCTGAAAATGGTATAGTCAGAAATCACAGGAAAACTTATAAAAGTGAGTACCTAACCCCAATGCCAGAAAGCTCCCAGCGAAGCATGCTCGCTACAGCCCTTTCCACCACCTAATTATGTTTCATTCTTGAAAAGGGAAGTTATTGAATAAATCACCGGAATAAATGAAATGATGTATAAAGGAATAAAACAAACACCTACACTTCGGTGCCACCACCAACCGCTCAAGGATCAGTATGGAACTTCTGGGATCCCTTCTGCACCTCATATTTGGCCCAAATGCATCAGGGGATGGACCAAAGAAACAGCAGCTGGCAGCAGCAGAAATGGAAGATGACACTAGGATTAAACATTGATAGAATTTGATGATGCACAATCAGCAGAAAATAGCAAACTGCGTGACAAAATCCCCGTGAAACTGATGACAACTTTATGGTGAGCTGGTACACTAAGATACTAATTTTGGTGATTTCCCGAAAGCATAAAAATCCTGGGGAGATAATCCAAGAGCTGGATAAATAGTTTCTTGAGGCCTCGAGGCCACTAAAGGAGATAAAGAGGTTTCAATGTTTATCCGTGTTTGGACATAATTTCGGGAAGTACACAAGCAAGATATCTATTACTCTTGTCAATTGGGTTTATCCTCTCCACCAAAGTTCAATTTCACTAAATGACATGTTTTGAGCTCTTAAATGAGTATATTGTTGACAAAGCCTGGAGCTTCTGCAGAATCCAGTTTACCCTGGATACCATCTTCAAAATGAAGGGAAGTAGCCGACAGGTTTACCCGATAAATGTATTTCATGGATAGAAATATCACTCTAAATTCCACTTTCTTTGCTTCACACTGTGTAGCATACTCTTTAGTTTCATCATTTCATTGAACTTCGGTCATCCACAGACATTAATCTAATTTCTTATTATCCTAATTGACTTGATCTCCAAAATGAAAACTTTCTGATTTTAAAGCAAGGAAATGCTCGTTTTCCTTGAGCTAAACAACTTCAATAGGGATCAGTCAATTTGTCGGTATGTACTACAGACAACAGTTACCGTTTTGCTAAAGTTTCCAACGCCTTGTCTTGGAATTGGTCTTCAAAATCAACTCTTATTTGCTGAGATACTGTTGAACTCCAACACAGAACGTGGGAATTCTATTACTTGTCCTTGGAGACTTGTGCTTGGGAGAAGAGACTTTATATAAGCAAGTCAGGGTATTTGCTTTCAGATTGATGCCCAGCAATATATCATTACAGGTTATAGATCAACCTCTCACACCCAGACCAAGAAATACTAAAATGATTGAATCCAGTGATATTCAAAATACCAGGAAATTTAAGCAGAGACGAGGGAATCACAGACTGCCAAATAAAACATCTTAGAAAACCTTTTGTCAATAGGACTGGCAATCCTCAGGCCAGAGAACCGGAAACAGCAAGGGGGCCGCAGATACCAAGCTAAAGGTTAAAGATCTGCTATCAGAGGTGGAAGAAAGACTTGACTGTTTCCTAGCAGTATAAAAAGACGAAGTGCGTGATGGAAAGATAGCCCTAACCTGTCTGTCCACGGCTGCCAGAGCTCCCATAAAAATGCAAACCTTATTCTGTCCGGCTGGTTCTACTGATTGATTCAATTTATCATTTCTTCTGGCATGCAGGCCGGGATCATTTGACCACCAAACCCTCTTTCGATAGTGCTATCATTTGACCACCAAACCCTCTTTCGATAGTGCTTGTGACATGTTACCCTCTTTCTATAGCCCTTCTGAAGAGATCATAGGTTCTTACAGAGGTATGGGTGTTCAGTCCAATGCCCCCAGGTTGTAAATCAGGCATGGCAGTTCTGACCAATACCTTCTCCATTAACACTGGCAGTATGACAATCAAGCAACCCACTAAAGAACATTAAGCTGCATAACGCTGCCAGTGTACAATCACGCAACCCATTAAATAACATAACAATGCCAATGACACAATCAAGCAACCCCTTTAAGAACAATAGAGTGCATAAAACTGACAATCAAGCAACCCATTCAATAATTGTAGGCTGCGGGATGAGATCACTCTTCTTATGTAAGGCTCTGAACTGCCATAAATTCTGACACCAGAACACCACACATTAATGTTTTCAACCTTAAAATTTAGCTGATTTATTTTTCCTGGCAAATAGTGATTTTCTGTAGTGCGGCAATTGATAAAATAACATCACATGAATATCTATAAGCCAATAAAAGGTAAGATAATATTATTTCAAATTTAAAATATTAATATATATATATATATATATGAAACCTTCACATTTAGACTTTAGCAAATACTATGGATGAATTCAAAAAAAATGTACAACTTTAAATTTAATGAAAAAATGATCACAAGAGCCTCATGCCACAGGCAGGGACTCACAATGGTCGTTTATTCAACAAGAAAACAAATGAATTATTGCTGTCGAATGGACTAGATAACGGATTCATTGGATAAATATACTAGAGAATGAGGTAAAAAGAATTTCAGTTGAGTTTTTTATTGAGCTCGTAATTATATTTGGTTAGTTGAGTCTTTTTATTGAGCTCTGAAAATTGTATTTGGTTTCTACATTTGCTGAAGCAGCAGAAACTTTAGTCCTGCCCATACCTTCATGACCTTTTGCATTTTTTGAATTTCACTTTGAATGAACATAAAACAACTTTCAACAACCTCGCATAGATCTATATGGGAAAAAACGCACGCTTAGCTACTTATAGATGCAATGTATCCATTCAAGGAAAAGTAGAGCTAACATATCTAGATTCTAAGATTGTTGGAATATTTACATTAGTATTTCAAACTTTCTAATTTTCACACATCCAGCATAACTCATGCTAACTCAACATTAATGCTATTTTGATTGGCAAATCACTTGGGGCATGTCATTCTGGAAAACCCCAGATCAATGAGATAGGGGACAAGCACACTAACCCACTGGATATTGAACCCGAACTAGTGGAGGACCGGAGGTTAACTCCCACCAGTTTACTGCTGAGCCACAGGAGTAAGCATGCAAATTCGTATCTGTTTGACCAAAATATTAACACTATAAATACACACAGATCTTTATCAGCCTGTTCGAGGACGAATGAGAAAGACCAATGCATCAAGATAAGCAATGCAATACTAAGATTCCAAGAAACAAGAGGCAAAACCAATATTTCGCTAAGGTTTCTTCTGGTACTTTGACTCGATATGACAATGAAAAAAAATATTGGTATCATGCAAGTTTACAACACACAACATATACAACAGGACTAACCAATAATATATTATTGCAGTCACTGGATAGGTATATACTAAATACAGACTAGGCATGTATATATAGAGAGAGAGAATTCAGCAACTACTCTTTATGAATATTACCTAGCATTAAAATACATATACAGACAATAACTGCAAAATACGTGCTTAATCGTAATGCACAAATAAGATAGATGTACAATAGCTAAAAATTTCATATTCTCACTAGCTTGATTGATAAAAAAGGTCAAAATATGAATAGCATCTAAGTGCAGACAACTCACTCTACACTCTCAACCTCATAGTGATATTAAGTTAATAAATCCTTGAGAGGGCGAGTAAAGAAATTAAAATGGCTCCCTCTCAGCTAAGATTACAACAAAGCAATACAGTTACTAAAGGTCCAAGAAATCCACATTACTCCACCAGCAAAATAGTGGTTAACAATTTTCAGAAGCAAGAGGGAGGAAGAGTATTCAACCCAAAAGTAACTCACTGCACACAGCATAGTACAGATGCACTGCTTCTGCAATCTCTCTATATCAAATCAGCAACATTATTTGGCAACTCTTCAATTACCACATTATAGAATCTCTGGATGTCCTGCAGCATTCTCTCATCATCCTTGGTAACAAAGTTGATGGCCACACCCTTCCTACCAAATCGTCCACTACGACCAATACGGTGGAGGTAGTTTTCAGGCTGTGTTGGTAAGTCGTAGTTGATAACAAGAGACACTTGTTGTACGTCGATACCTCGGGCCAATAAGTCAGTGGTGATCAACACTCTGGAAGATCCAGACCTGAATTCCCTCATAATGATGTCTCTCGTGTTCTGATCCATGTCACCATGGGTTGCAGACACAGTGTGATCTCGAGCTCGCATTTGATCTGTGAGCCAATCTACCTTACGCCTGGTATTGATGAAAATCACACTCTGTGTGATTGCCAAAGTTTCATATAGGTCACACAGTGTATCAAGCTTCCAATCTTCTCGCTCTACATTGACGTAAAACTGTTTGATACCCTCCAGGGTAAGCTCATCTCTTTTCACAAGAATCCTGACTGGATTACTCATGAACTTCCTTGTAATCTCCAATGCTTCAGGAGGCATGGTGGCCGAGAAAACACCAACTTGGAGATTTGAAGGTAGCAATTGAAAGATATCATATATCTGGTGAGAATAAAACAAAAATTGAGCACGAAGCAAGAAAATTTCAAATTGGAAATGCCATAAGCATAAATTCATGACTACTAATTATGCATATCTAGAACTTGGATGTTACCTGGTCCTTAAATCCACGTGATAGCATTTCATCTGCTTCATCAAGCACAAACATTTTAATTGAATCAGGACGCAAGGCACGACGCCTCAACATATCATAGACCCTACCTGGTGTCCCCACAACAACATGAACACCAGCTTGGAGAATACGAAGGTCCTCTCGAATGCTTGTCCCCCCAACACATGCATGTACTCTTACTTGTAGGTAATCACCTAGTGCCCTCATAACTTTCTCTATCTGTTGGGCTAGTTCTCGGGTTGGGGCCAAAACTAGTGCCTGACACTCTGGGACATTGTAGTCCAACTGTTGTAGAATTCCTGAACAGAAAGTTGCAGTCTTTCCTGTTCCCGATTGTGCTTGCTGAATAACATCAAGACCTCGACAGAAAGGAACAATCCCCCTCTGCTGGATAGCAGATGGCTTCTCAAAACCTGCAGATTTATTGTTAGCAGATAATAAATAACAATCCAAACACTTATGGTGTATACATATGCATAGAAACAATTGTCTAGGAACAGTTATTAGAAAAAAGTATTTATCACAATATCAGATAGCTATTTTATATATTACGGATTTCAAATTTGAGAAAACAAATAGAGTCACATACCATATGCATAAATTCCTCTTAAAAGGTTTTCCTGAAGCCCCATGGAGTCAAACGTTTCATTAACTTCCTCCCACGTAGAATAAAGTTCTTCTCCTCCAAGGCTGCCAACTCAACAAAAAGTAAGAAATCTTGTTTACTGATAACAAATTTTACTTAAGACAGGGCGCACCTGACCTAGCTCAAAGTTTCATACAAGGTCCAAGTTGGAAGAAAAAAATATGGAATTCCAGTCATGAGCATCAAACACCATCCTAAATCTAGAGACAAAATGAAATAACTCTAAATTGACAAAACAGAAATTAAAACAAACCAAAAAACACAATTCATAAATTTTAAGGCTCTAGAATAAGTCACTATCCATATCAAGCATTACGCCCTCGTTTAGGAGAATTCAAGAAAACTATATGCAAGTAAAATCCCAACATGAGGCATTGAAGCAGATTTGACCGTACAAAAATTTAAGTCATTAAAATATAGAACAATAACCCACATATAGAAAAAACGGAATCTCAATTCTTGTTCATGCATTGACTCAGAAATTCCAGATTCCAAAACAGATTTTGAATTATTCAATATGAACCGAGGGAATTAAAGAAGAAACGGGAAAATAGATATTTGTCGGTGAGTTACTAAAAGAGTGGACAATAGAAAAGGTAATACTTTGGGGAAACGCACAAAGCCCAATACAGTACATCAACCACCCACTAAACAGAAGGAGACGGAGATTCCTGTCCTTCATAGGAGTCAGATCTAACAGACAATACTTTCAAACATAAAGTAATACAGTCCAATAGGATTTCTTTTAAGCTCTTCCTTTAAACTGCAGCAGCGTTACAATTGGCCTGAACATGTCAGCCACCACGAGCAACCTGTTTTCACAGGCAACACGGACCTCAAAGGGCAAAGCAGTAATCACACGACCTTTCCTTCCACTAAGCTGCTGCAACACCGGGGTATCCTTCTGTCAAAATCCCCCAGCGATTGCACCTTGTCCAAGATGATTATTTATATCTGCAAGGGAATTGAACCTTGGTGAAGGGAATTGAACCTTGGTGGGTCACCCGACAAGCCATCCATGACTCGATTGGCCAATCGGTATTATTTTAATGGAAAAGTTATATCAAACAAAAGGAAAACACAAAAAGAGGTCATGATCGGAATTCCTGCCCTATAAATACAGAACTTCAAATTAGATCTAAAAACCCTAAGAAGAAGCGCAAACAGAAAAACCCAGCCCAACCCACAAATTACAAATCAACGAAAACATAATCATTAAACAGATCTGAAAACCCTATAAACCACAATACCACAATCTTCGCATTGAAATAAATATTTTTAACCCCCAGAACCCTAAAAACCCTAAGGAAAAATATACGTAAAAGGGAAGGAAGATGAGAATATAGGTTGTTCTACTTACACACTCTGCATGTTCTTGTCATAGTTCTTGGCGTCGAAGTTGTTTCCGGCCTGATCCACACCCGCCATTTTCCAGTTTTACTTTATTTTCGCTCTGAGAAACCCTTTGATCTGCAATATTTTTGTGATGTAGACAATGCCTCTAGAGGCCCTTAAATATGAGTGAAATCTATCTGTTCGGGTCTTAATTTAGCGGAGAGAAAAGCTGGGTTACCTGAAAAGAACGCCGAAAGGAAGATTTCCGTGATTAAAATAGCCGCAGAGAACAGAAGTACGTTATAGATCGCCTCCGCCACCGTATCAACGATCGAGTAATAAATATATTTATGGTTGAATTTCGGTGGTCTTTGAGTGTTATATACGGATAGAAGCGTCGAATGAACGCTAAAATAAGATAGGTTTTATGGTTCGAGGGTTTATATACGGATACGGATCCGGATCGTATGGATGGCCGAGGAATAGTTTTTTTTTTAATGGTTCGAGGGTTTCCACACGGATGGGGATCTCTAGGTGGGTGTGAGAAGGCAAACTATAGGGTAAAAGCAAACCAAAACCGTCGAACATAGAAGCATTTGTAGTATTCGCCGACAATTCCTTGTCGTTCCACCGCCCACCTTCTTTGAATCTTATCTTCGAAAGTTGGCTTTCTTTTATTTTGTCGAAGCTAAGGGCATTTTATGAACATTTGAATGGACAACTTTTGCTTTTCTTCATCTCCTTTCCTTTCTTTTTATTCTTTTTACTTAAAAAAATTGTATAGGAACAAATTTATTCTTTTACTTAAAAAATTAGTATGGGATTTGTTCCTCCTATTGTGAATTTTTTTTGGATATATATCTTATTAACCATGGCAATGTGGCCATGTGGATTACCATTTCTCATATCCATACTCTTCATAAATGGAAGAAATCATAATTATATATTTGAAAATGTGTTAGTTTCATACATAGATTTAGAATGGAATACATTTCAATTGGAGGATGATTTCTTTGTTAGTATAAGAAAATGGCTTTATGAAAGGGAGTCATCATGGTGAGTTTCTAATTTCAAATTCAATGTGAAGAATGTTAAATTTGGCAGCATCGACAGTCATTCTTCAATGAGAGGCCATATGGGTCACCCTGAGGCTAGCCAGGGAGATTTGGAGAATCAACTAATCTTGTGAGGTATTGACAAAAGCCAGGGGAACATACAACCTCTGTGAGTCAAATCAAAAGTTAGGACGAACGAGATGCTATGTAAGTCTAATGCAAAAGTCAGGGGGAAC
>SNQJ01S0176537.1:0-19944 GCA_010110895.2 Picea sitchensis | reverse complement strand
AGTGAGTATTCCATCTTCTCTAACTGCATCTTCCTCATGTACCTACAAATAGAAATGTTTTTGTGCTTTCTCCTAACAATAAAGGCTCTTATATTATGTGAATTTTTCACAATGAACCTAGCTAGTAGAAAATGAACACACAAAGCTTGCAAGAGAGAAGAGAAGAGAGTATAATGAAAGAATTGTATTAATTGAATGAGTAATTGTAAAATACAAATGATGTACTCTACATGAGAAAACTAATTTTCCATAGTAGTGATCTAGAGAGATCTAGATACTCACTGACAGACACTAGAGTGAACTGCCACTTAGTCCTAGTTAACTAGCCATGTGGTCATCAGTTAACTAAGTAATCACTAGTGGAGTGAGGAGAGAATCATGCATGCACATGTGTGGAACCTTCTTGGTGATGATCCCAATGTAAGTAGGCACTTATGGTGATGATATCGAGGTATGCATGCAACGCTTGGTGATAATATCGAGGTTTCCATGCAAGACTCCATTTCACTAGTCTAACTGAGGTGTAACTGATTCAAGACTGAAGAGGATGTGGCACCCTCATCTAGGGGAGAATATATCTAACCAAGGGTGGCCTCAACATAGACTAGTCAACCTAGTAAAAGAAATACTAGGTGAGTGTGTAATATCTCCAACAATTCATTGATTTGGGCTCTCGAACTCTTTGTTTCCGAGCTCTTTTTGGATGGGTGAGTGAGAGATATTTTTCAAACTATCATCCAAAAATATGAGCTCGAACCAGGACAATCCCTACAACTAGAACTTGGCCTAGTTACTCTGTGATCTACAAGAAGTGTGCCCTGAGTGAAGACTCCATCAGTCTATATCATCATCATCCCCTTGTCTCATTCAAATAGATGTATAGGACGGAATACACAGACCTTTTCAACCGGTGGAGGGGGAGACCCGTATAATTGGGTTTTCAGACTCAACAAAGGTGATCATTCATGGAGACAAGCTCGCTAACTCCCAACTAAGAGAGATGGCATTTGTCGCAACTTCAAAGCATAATTCATGGAACTATGTGGCGTTTGACTGCATATTTCTAGTGAATAAGAGGCTAGGTCCACTTCCCAGCAGTTGCATGTGAATCATCAATCACTGAGATAAACAAATTGTTGGATATTGGAAAACCTACTTGGGAAACCAGGAATCCACTGGAAACAACCATGACTCTGGGAATTGGGGGACTAGAATGTGGGCCATAACTGTAACTATTGGTGAAATCACTGTTGGAACTAATCAACAGCCAACTAATGGGGACTCTAGTTGTGGAGGCATAGAGGATCCCTCCGATGGAAATGATGCAGGGAGGGTGTATAAATAGTTAGGGTGATGGCCAAGAAAATGTATCGAGGAATTGTGAGTGGTTTGATGACATTGAACACCAAAAGAGCAATATTGACCCATGACAAATTCCCATGAGGTGGATGATAACGATATCGATCTGTCTTACTGACGATGTTGCTTTTGGAATGTGGCATCATAAATTCTTACGTACCCAGACCTTGTGTGGTCTGGACGAGTCGTATTTCTTGACCTTTCAGTGTTGTATAGCACAATATAGCTCTTATTTTGCATGTGTGAGCCACCTATCAAATCTAGTACTTTGTATGCTACTAATAACTTCTCCCACAAATGGAAATATTGGGAATCTACAGCCTTGTCAACCTGTTTGATCCACATGTGTGACTCGAACATGTCATGTGCTATTGAAAAAGTTTAATTATGTCAATTGTGTACCTACCTGTATACCCCCTCCACTACACTATGCCTAGGCTATGCTAACTATTTCCTTGATTGATGCTTTTAAATTGCATTTGTCCCTTGCAAGCCATAATACATCCTTAATCAGTTTCCATTGATAATTTCCTTAAGTGGATGCCCCTGCAACATGGACGACTTTTCTACATTGACCTCGCTGATGTAGACCAGATGGAATGGACCCAACTAGTGCATGTGTAACTTGGCAAGGTGTTTGAAAATTTTTTGATGGATGTTGCGGTCGTTCCATGCTTTCTAACTCTGGTTCTCAACCACTTGGTTGAATCCTACCACAAGATGATCCTCTTCCAAATCCATGATCTCATCTAACTTCTACTGAAGTGATTGCTCATTGAACATCTGGGTGTCTATGGTAATGTGCTCAAACTCAGAACAATAAACTCAGCGGCATGACAACCTCCTTTCCGTAGACCAACCTGAAGGGGGTACACTTCATCAACCTCTTATAGGTTATTCTATATGTCCATAATATTGTTGGAATACACTGATCCCAGTCGTCATGCTGCATATTACAAACTTTGGTTAGGGAATGTTATAAAATATTATCAAATGCTTCAACTGTACCATTAGCTTGTGGGATATAGGGGGTTCTCTTCTAATTATGGATCATGAACTCCTAAGTGAGATCATGGGTAGTATCATTCAGAAAGTGTGCACCTTTATCACTCATCAACACTTTTGGGCACCCAAACCTGGTAATAACATTCTCAATTATGAATTATGCAGTCGTGTGTGCAGTACAATCCTTGATAAGCATTGTTTTTTGATTAGTTGGTTAAATAATATATGGTTGTGATGATGTAGCACGCACCTATCCAAAGTGTCAGGGGACTAATTGGTCCCACAAATTTGATGGCCCACTTGTCAAATGGATCGAATGTTGTAATGGGAAACAAAGGGAATTTATCTCTCCAACAAGCATTTCCGACGCGTTGGCGGATGTTACACTATTTACAGTATTCCTTGGCATATGCAAACACTGATCAAGACAATAATCCTACATGAAAAACCTTATGTGTCGTGGATTTGCCAATGTTGTCACTTCTTGCAATTCCCTCACGAACTTCATACAAGATCATGTCTCATTCATTATCTAAGACACACCTACACAAAATACCATCAGCCCCCAGCTTGTATAATTGTCCAGCAATTAACTGATAGTCAACACTACAGGTCACCAGTTGGCGATGTTGGGCTTGTGTATACTCAATTGATGCTTGTCTTGTGATGATAAATTCATAAATATTGACAAGTTGATCATGAACCGCCTCTACTCAAAAAATATGTGCATCTAGTAGTTCATCGTCTAGGCTACAACCTGCTTCCCCGGACCCAATGCTTGAGAGGCGGTCCAGTCATACATTATATTTTAATGGTTTGACAACCACTTCAAACTCAAAATCTTGGAAGAGAAAAATCCATCGACATATTCTCCCCCCAACACTAGCTCATTGACTGAATATTTGAGTGTCGAATGTTCAGTAAATAATTTGAAGGGATTGCCAAGCGAATAGTGTCGAAACTTCTACAAGGCATAGACCATAGCCAGGCCCTCAAGCTCAATTTTTGTATAATTATTTTCTAAAAAGGAGAGCATGCGACTGGAAAAGTAAATTGAATGATCAATATTTCCCTTGATAGGTTGCTCAAGGATTGCACCTAGTGCAATGGAGGAGATGTCCACATGAACATGGAAAATCTTGGACCAATATAGAAATACCAATATCAATGTAGTGACCAACTTCTCCTTCAGGGTATCCAATGCTTCCTGGAAATCATGTGTCCAAAGGTGCTTCATATCTTTGCATAGTAGTTTCTCCAGCGGTGCAACAATATCTGCATAACTTTGAATAAACCACCTATAATACCATGTGTGACCCAAGGTGGTGTGCAGTTCCCTGACAGAAGTGGGAGCCACCATATCCAATCTTGCAACAATTTTGGCTTGTTCCACCAATAGTCCATCCTTGCATACGACATGCCCAAGCAATGTCCCAAACAGTGTACAAAAGATGCACTTTTTCAAATTTAGGGAAATCTGGAGCTGGAAACATCTATCCAACATCAATTAGAAAGCTTGCATGTGCTCTTTTAACAGGATGAACATTGTCTAGACATCCAAGTATACTTCTAGGATCTTGTGAATAAAGTCTTTAAACACTGTGACCACAATACTAGAAAATACCGTAGGTGTATTCTTCAACCCAAATGGCATCAACGAGTAAGAAAAGGAGCCCCATTTCATCACAAACATCGTCTTAGATTGATCTTCTTCAGTAATCAAAACTTGATGATATCCTGAGAATCCATCGGTGAAGGAATAAGCCTCCCATCCACATACATTTTACAGAACCTCGTCGGTAAAGGGAGTAGGGAATGGATCATGTACACAAGCCGCATTAAGGTTATGCAGGTTAACACAAATTTGGATGTCTCATGTCTTCTTTGGCTACACCACCATTGACTAATGCATTCTGACTCTTCCATGGGGACAATGATTTCAGCATCTAGCATTTGAACCAATTCTTTGTGCACTTTCTCCTTATACTTGGGGTTTAAGTGATAGGGCCTTCTTTTCACCAATTTAGCATCTAGATTTAGCTAAATTTTCATGTCCCCAAGGGATCCGACGATTCCCTTCATTTCTAAGAAGCTTCGGGGAAACATATCCTCATATTCCTTCAAGAAATCTACCACCTGGGTTACTATCTCTTTGTGCCAATAATCCTCGATGATGGCCATATTTGGTGCTTCTACGATACCAATATTATGTTTTTTTGTCTTAATTGGTCGGTCATAGTTCAGTGAAACCATATTTGACACCTTCCCTTACACTACATGCTTGCCCTCGAATTCTTTGATATATATTCCCCTTGGATCACCTTCATCAATATCATCACTTTCGATCTTCCAACAATGTACTTCCTCTTTCAATTTTTTCATTGGTTGTTGATAGGCACAGACAACCTTGGGCATGGAATCCTTTAGTTGATATTGAAATATGATTTCTTTCATTTGTAAGAGAGAATCCTTTTGTGTAGGGGCTTCGACCATGAAGCTAAATGTTGTACAGAACTGTGCACTTACATTACCCCATTCCATTGTTTTCCTCCTGGTCTCTTCCTGAATGTATCAGCTTCTAGGGACCATGTCCATCGTGTAGACAACCTGATGGACCTTGTTAGCACTATAAGTCACCTCCAGATTGCGTTGGAGGTAAGCCCAGTACCCATCATATTTTTATGTCACAGTTTGGTTTTAAATAGATCAAATGGGCGCAGACTCAAGATGATATGGTTTTAACTCAGAAAATTTGACATATGCACATGCAGGTGAGGTATTAATTAACTTCAGTCAGTAAGTTGGAGTAAGGGTGAATAGAGGGAAGACTTTGGTGAGGAGAGTGTAGAGTTTTGTCATAGACATCAAGTCTTCCAGCAGCCTAAGGAGGAAAATCTTCAAATACAATATCCTCTTGGATTCAAAACTTCAGGAAATTGAAGAACATAAATAACAACACTGCAATCAAACATACATTACAATACAGTCAAAACAATCCATGTGAATCCTTCAATCATGGACACTTTAGTATCAGAGGCAAATAGGATGAAAAAGAAGTTGACTTTCATTAAACAAGAAGTCTCCGATCAAAATACATAACCAGAGAACCAGAGTCCTTTATCAAAAGTTTTACAATACGGGAGCGTAGCTCAACCATCGACCTTAACAAAATATCAAAACTGCCTATATATACTAAAATTTGTTGCAACTACCATGAACGTGATTGGGCCCTTGCATTCAAAGTTTCCAGTTAGCGCTCGCTCTGTCAGACTGTGCAGGCCTTCTCATGTCAGATGCGAGACACGTGCAGTTATGCGTTTTATAGGAAAATCCATCCAAGAGGAAGCTTCAGGCGGACAGTCTTCCTTCATGGTTTTTCTCTGCAACGCTTTCCATTTATGGGGTGAGATGAGGTCTCAATTGCCACCCATATCTTCAATAACTCCCTTCATTGGGATCAGGACAAGGCCTAACACCCATGAATGTTTCTAGGCAGTGCCCACAACTTCTTCAAGTCAATCTTGACGCCTCGAGGCTCTGCAAATCTTAATTTCAAATGGAATCTCCTCCGCTGAAAACTAAACTTGCTCGCTTGCTTGATTTGAGTTCATATTAGACCGCTCTAAGTGTTTCGCTTTGCGCTCATGGTTGTTTCCTGCGGCCCTTGAAAACTTTATGTGATAACTTTTGACCAAGGGGTCGAAAACACACCCTTTGACTGGATTTTGAGGGTACTTCAGATGTTCAGACCTCGAACATTTTCATTCTTCCTGTGGAAACCATGGGCAAAATGCCACATGATTTACACCACAATGCTCTTGAGGGTAAACCTTAATTACTTCTTGAGTCCTATGAAGTAGGCTGCAAATTCATGTGTTAACATATAAGCTCCATGGGGGATAGAGACCTCCTTGTGAGGCTCTAAGAAATCCTTTTGCAGTTTCAGTTCCTTAGTGTTAGGTTGTGGAGTCACTTTATAAAAACAAAAAACAAAAGAAAATGATATTTACAATGATGTGGGAAGCCACTCATGGCTTAAGTGAAAAACTTCTTCAGAAAATTCCCATTTACAGGGCTACCAAAAACTTCAGCATCCTCCAAATCCTGCAACTTGTAAGTGTTATTTGAAAAAACCTCAGAAACTTTGAAGGGGTCGATCCATAAGGCCTCAAATTTATCATGCTTTCCTTTATCTTGTTTAGTTGCATCCCACTTGAGTACTAGATCTCCCAGCTGGAAATCCTTTTTGTTTACCTTCTTGTCAAAGGCCTGTTGTTATAACCCTAATTTGCACTAGACATTCTTACCTGGCATCAGGCCATCTCAGATTCTTTCTTTTCCAAAACATTGTTGAACAACTCTTCTTAAAAACCCCTTTTATAAAGGCCCACATGCTCTGATACTTTACTGCACACGTGTACACACTAGTTGACCCAAGACAGCCTGCGTGTACCTACAAAAGCACGAAAAAATGGAAGTTGTTGACGAAACACACAACTTTGGGTAAGTTAACTAAACCTTTTGGCCATGCATGGTCGGAAGTTAGACCAAATACCTAGCTTCTTCTAGCCTATAAAAGAAGGGTTAGGGGTCCCATTTGGAAGAGGAGAATCATAGTAAAGAAACTATACCCGATTGTGCATTCCCTTTGTCCCAACCTTTAGCCATCCTTGTGCAAAGAGAAGTATAGAGAAAAGAAATTGGAGTACAGTTGAAGATGAGCCGGGACCCGGTTTGTGTAGGGCGGTGTGACTTCATCATTGTAAAGTTGAGTTTAGTGAAGTTAAATAATAAAGAGGCACTTTCTAAGTCCACCATATAGGGCTTTCATTTTTTATTGCATGCATGTTGATTAAATCTCTAACCCCATTAATCCATAGATTAAATACATGTGGAGTTCTTTGTTAGTCTTTTGTGAATGCAAATTCATCCTTGGGAGGAGAAACACTTTGATCAAAGAGAGAGATAAAGTGAAAGGATGATATCAAGCCCAAAATAAAGGTATTGGCCTCACTTGATCTTCTTAACTCATTATTTGCTTAAGAATAATGGGGATTAGGTCTAGGATGATGGTAGAAAGTAGAAATCTTGAGTCTTTTCGCATGCATGATAAAACCCTAAGTGCACTAGTCAGGTAGAGGATTTCCCTCTAGCAATTGCGATATCACGGGGATCTCTAGGGTTTTGGGAGCTATTTTTGGAGTGTTCTTAAAAGTACGGTTTCATTCTGACAAAAGAGACTTTCTACAAAAGTCTAAATAGAGACTTGGTCTTCCATACTAGTTATCTTTGTTTCTTTGCTTGTACATTTTTCGGACCAACGGAGGAATTACCGCTGTGACTGTATAAGGTACACACCAAGGTAATACCCAGCACCCTTCTCCCGATACGTGTACACACTAAGCGAGGAAGTATCAATAAGCGTGTATGATTCCACGGAAAATTTTTTTTTGAGTTAGTCATCCTCTTCCCTGTCAAATGTAGTCCTTCTCAGGGGTTTTCTGGAAGTCTTTCTATTCTTTGTTGTTTGTAGTCGATAGCTTAGGTTTCACCTGGATTGGTTTGTTCTATGAAGTTTTCCTTGAATTGTTTCTTTTTTCTGTTAAAAAGTAAGTGTATGACTCTTTAAGAGATCCTGGTTCTCAATACCAATGGTCTCTACCTAGGTTGGATTGATTGGTCTTTCATTTGTCTAAGAGTTTGAATGCCACCACGGCACGTATAAGGCCCGACGTAATATTGCGTGCTCGACTTTACAACTCTAAGTGCACATGCTTGTTGTTGTTGTCGGCCGATTATTAGCTTGTGAGAAAAATTTTGTTATACCCCTCATCTTGTAGAAAAGGTGGCTGATCATCCTTTCCTTTGACAAGAACTATACCTCTCAGGTTTTTGGTCTCTGTCATAGTGGTCGGTAACTTAGGTTTGATCACAGCAATAACTTCCTTTTTCATTAAGAAGTTTCCTCAAACTTTTTCTTTTATAGGGTTTAGACAAGTGTGAAATTCCAATTTTAATTTGTTTATTATTCGATTTTTTAAAGTGACTCTTTCTGCGATATCGCGCTTAAGGCGAGAGGATTTCTTGGTTTTGACTTGTTGATATTTTGCCTTTTTTCTTTGTGAGCATTCAAATAAATGAAAAATATTTTATTTCTGTTTGGTTAAATAGTGTTGTTTTGCATTAGTAACCAAGGAAAAGTCTTTGCTTTCATAAGTTCTTGACTATTTAATTAGATCATAAGTAGCTTGCAGTTGTCGCGAGTGAAATTCTGCTTTGAGTTTGTTGTTCAAAGATCTTAGAAAATTTTAAGTTTGAAAAGTTGTTTAGAATTTGCTTTAAGTGAAGAAGATATTTTGTTTCGGCTTTATTTTTATGGCTTGTCTTATTTCAAACATCACTAGTTTCACTTTCACAAACTTAACTTTGACTTAAGGCAGGCAAAATTAACACTAAATCTAAAATTCATTAGACTTTTTATGTTTGTAGGGTCAACCAACTAGTTTGGAGTTAGGGCCTTGAATTAGAGTGGAGGAAACTCTTCAAGGCATTAAAATCAAACATTGGGGTCTAAGCTAGGGAGTGTCAAAATTCCAATATCATAAAAGTTATCCAGGACCCCCTCTAACATAGGGTATAAACCGAGGATCGCGTAAGGAAAGGTAGCAGCGATAACCCCTCCAAAGTTGGACCAATTGTGAGTGGAGAACACATATAAGGGCTTGTCTTGGGATTAGATGGATTGCATTTGCCCGCGAAACTTCATGGGTCGAGATCCATTGGGGTCCTCATTTAATCTTCGGACCCTTGCGCCCGATATCCTTGATAGTTTTCGAGCTTGATACCCTACTCATTGTGGTCTACTGGACTATTATTTGTATTTTAGCCGGTGACTATTCGTGGCGGCAGCCTGGTTTCTGTCTTTTAGAGACATATACCACCCAATTGGCTAGGGGGTATCTCTGATTACCTAGAGACCGGACTTGTTAGATTGCAGCTTTGTAGAGTATACCCAGAGGGTTGTTTTGTGTTCGAGTTGCACTTGAACCATAAAGTTTCTCTAGTGTTGGTTGTTGTGTTGTTCTTCCAATTAGTTTAGTGTTTGCTTGTTTTATCTTGGAGGGAATTTTTTAGTGTGTTGTTTTGAATGAATAGAAAGCCCTAGGATGTCTTTGATATTCTCACACAAAGGAGGATCACGAGGCTCCATGGAGTCATGAAGGCTTAAGACTATCTTGAATTTACTGCGCTGGAGCCCTCCACAGCCACCACTAAAGGCTAGATTCAACAAGGGTCTTTTGATGTGACCAAGTCACAAGAAATTGTGACCGACCAACATCCAAAGGAAATGACCCGGATTTTAAATTTGGGCAAGCTCCTTTGGTAAATTAGCTCCAAACCTTTGAATGTTTAGACTCATCTAATGCCTTTGGATTCACAGAGTTGCCAGGCGTTGTGGCCATATTGAGTAGATATTATCACTTAGGAATTTGTTGGAGTTCCACTGGGTTGACCCCGAGGAGGTTTCCTCCTGCAACCTCCATGTGTCCCAGGAGCACCATGGTCTTGACCACCTCACCTCACGATGAGTGCAGTCATGGCTCTATGGCCGGAGGCCATAGCCCTTCACACCAAGTCTTTGACGCCCTTCTAAATTTCTCATGCAGGGATGCTAGCTCAAGTGGGGCCTTGTACTTTCCTACTCACTTCTGAGAATTTAGGTCTAGAGGCTGGGGGGCTCTAACACTCCTCACGCAAGAAAGGCCACATGGGGGGCACTTCATCTCCTTTTAATGATTTCCCACTCTGATTGGAGGTTATATACCTCTTTCGTCCCCTTCTCTCGGTGGTACCCACCAATAGTCCGTCAGACCACCTACACACCATAGTTTATTTGGGCGGGGAGTCAAGGACCACCTTAACATAATATGTCGGTAGGTTTGACACTGTTTTATTTGTTCGTTGCATTTGGTAACAACACTTTCTCGTCGTCTACTTTCTGTTGGGAAATCCCGATTCTGCGGACAACTATTCTATCACGGAATTACTATTCCTGCACAGGGTGAAAACCCAGGAACTTCTTCCGTTTCAGGACCTTGGAATTCTTGGCGGGGATCGGGAGTTCCCTCGTTATGAATGTCAATATGGGGCAATTCTTTTACAACCAATGGAACCCAGGACAAGGTATATGCCTATCCCAATGGGATCGGCATGGGGAAAACCCTTCCCAAAGTCCTTTAGTGTAATGCATGCCCAACCATCTGCGTCCTATTTTGGGAATCAGCCCATGATGTCTCCCCACACTGCCTTGATCCATACTTTGGTCATGGCCATGGTTTTTACGAAAACCCAGGCCAGCAAGCTGAGGCCCTACAGCAACTGGTGCCCGGTCAAACTTTAGGTCCCTTTTCCATGGTTATCACCAACAAACGAAACTACCTTTCTTGGAAACTTTGCATTTGCCAGACTTAACAAGGTTGTTTAATGACCACATCTGTCATGATCCGAGTTGGCCCCCTATGCAGAGCCAGAGTTTCCTTTGGACATACCAAATTTCAAAGCCAAGCCTAACAAGATCCAGGGAGATCATGTGACCACCTCCCATCTTTGGTGCTCATATAACCCGTTGAAAGACGACTCCATCTGAGTTGATTGTTTCAGCGATACTCTCATTAAATTGTCGCCAAAATGGTACATTGAGCTCAAACACTCAAGATACTCTTCCTTTGCCGAATTGGCAATGGATTTCCTAAACCATTTCCAATTACATGTGAAATATGATGTACCGGAATGGCTAGCCAATTTCACCTGAGACAAAGGGACCATATCTTTGATCACATCAGAGAATGGATACCGGCTGGGAGAAGACTTTAATTTGGGTGGCGGTCCACTATCATTCCTACTTCAGTGGTTCCTTAAGTCTTTGGTCCCCAAGCTATCAAAAGACGTTGCGGCTGATCGAATTTTTCGAAGAAGGCAGCCATCATGAGAGCTCAATAGCTTAAGCTAATATATTCTCCAATCGGTTTATTATACGAGATATTTCCATATGCGCCGCGCTCAATACTTGATAAAACCAGACAGAGAGGTGGACCACATGTGGAGTGGTATTGTTGGTTCAACACAAACAAAGCCCGGCCCGAGCAATACGTGAAATGTCGTGAAATTGTCTATACAATACACAGTGGCCAGCCAAACTATTTTTTTTGGCTGCTCCCCCTACTAAAGCGTTGGATGTACACACGGTGCAATCAACAAATCCAAAGGCCACTTGACAGCACGAGAGGAAGAAACAGCGTAAGAAGGGTAATGGGGATATGAAACCCACTAATAATGTTGGTGAGGGCACCGAAGCGAGGAAGGTGAGAATTATGCAGTAAGAACCTATCGTGGAAGATCACCCGACCCATCTATTTCCTCATCTTGTAGAGACCCAAAAGTTTGTGACATAGCAACGACACGTAGTGTTGAAAACCAATCCATTTCAGCATGGGAAAACCCTAACCCAAGCCTCCGCGGAAGGGGACAGTCAAGGACCCCCCTCCATCGAACAATCCGCATCAGCAGTGTGTGTATATGATGAAGGGTGATGCTTTTATATCCATAGGCATGACTATAGTAAACCAAGCACTTATGAGAAGGGCAAAGAAGTCGAACTCCCATCTCTTCCTCTCCGGATCGAGAGACTTTGGGAAAAACAATGAAACACATCCCAAAGACGCGTTCAAAATCTTCTCACAACCCAAGCGCAAGGGTGCGCTGAACTATTTTTGTGGTGGAGGTTGTCAAACCCCTTGCGCGATGTCTCTTTGGAGGTCCTCCAAAATTTGCCCTTCAGAGGAAAGCCTTGTTAAGCGCTTTAGGATCTGAAACTTGTAATATGGGTACCATCATGTTGGATACAACCAGACTTAAAACCTCGTCGCCTTACCATGTAGTGTTTTAGATGGTAATTGGCTCACCCACGAAAAATTTTACTCACGGAATATTTTATGCATAGTGGTTGATGAGGGTTCCTTGACATGTGTTATGTCAGTGGCATGTTGGAAGGCCATTGGCCAACTGTTTGTCTCCGTCACCTACTCTTCTCCCTTCTTTCGACGGTGGTTTGTTTCCGACCATAGGGTATCATTCCCTCTTTCCCCATGCATTTAGCAGGGAAGACCATCTGCGTTGAGGTCAAAGTAGTCGGCCCGTCCCTGGGCTGATGTTAGGAAGGGAGTTCGATACTTATTCCATACAGCGGTGGTTGCTACAGTTTTCAAGTCTTGTTGTTTCCACAAGAGGGACGGTTGTGACCATTGATCAATTGTCTTTCCAGACCTGACCCTTCATTGGGGGTAATCCGCAGTCCAGATGATTTATAATCCCAACCCGGTAGTCAGCGTGGGGTTGGTTTGTGCCCATCTTTGATGGGTACTTTTGTTTACCCACCTCCTCAAGGCGATGTCATCAAGTTCATATTCGACCACAATAAGGTTGAGATTTACCCAAGTTTCATCATTTCACACAACTTACTTCAGCGATCCATGAATTACTTCCTTCCCCATCACCCACGATGGAAGGGATAGGGCACGGGCATGTCGGGTGCCCTTACAGTAAAAGCGACTAGTAGTGTGCTCTTTAGTCGAGGGAAGCTTGGTAGACCTGTGGATCAACTCCTGCACAAGAGTTAGTCGAGCCTCTAAGAGCCTATTTGAATCAGGTTCTCAGCGACCAGCTGATTCGTTAGACTTAGTCTTGCCCTCCGACGAAGCGATGAGTGGAAATAATGACTAATTCGGGACCAAACCACAGGATGATCTCCATCACGGATCATACTTCCTCCAAGAGTTAAGAAGAATTGAAATTTGGAATTCACCTTGACTATGGCCGGAGATAGGTCTTTTCCTATTAATCCCTTAGCTACACATGAGGTTATGTGGGGTAATATGGAAACCATCGTTGAAACCATATTGATCAATATCTCGGAACGGCATCGTGGAGAATGGTGACTTCGTTGGTGGCCCTTCCCTTGGAGAGAATTCAAATCTACCACCGAGATCTATTTAAATAGATACGCAATGTTTTTTTCTGGTCTTGAAATGCGAGGTATCGATCAAAAATAGTTGAACATGAAATCATAAATTATCCATATGCCAAGCCTGTTTGGCTGAAGCTTCATCTAGTTAATCCCGAAATGTGACCATTAAGGGTTAATGAGCCAATATTAGGGCTTAACATGCCCCTCCTTGAGACAAGTGTTGTCCTTGGCAGCTTGAGTAACTTCTGGATCTTACGTATAAAAGAATCATCTTCTGAGGTGGAATCTTCGGTAGGTAGTTTCCTCCATTTAATGAGATACTAAAAATGGATCTATTCCTCAGTTGGAGAATTCTTGTGTCATTGATGGCTTGGGGCTCCAATATGATTTTTCTTCCTCGTCAAGTTACGGCAATATAGTTTTGAGCGGGATCTTGTTGCCTATAACCTTTTTTAAAGCATGAAACATGGAAGCTGGGTGTACTCATGAAGACGGCGACTCCAATTTGTATCATTAGTACCAATCTTTGCAACACCTTATAAGGGCCATAGTACTTTGGTGATAATTTTATTATCCTTCTTGGCAATTATTTCTTGAGGGACATCGTTTGTATAGTTTGTAGTCTTAAAAATACCCAATCCCTACTTCAAAACTTCTTTCCTCTGATGTTGATTTGCTTGTTGTTTCCTACAGTGCGTATATGGAGTGGGTTGTCCTTTAAGATTTGGAGAATTTGTTGACGATTCGATGTGATCTTCCTTTGCTTGAACCTTAGATTTTTCTTTTAGAAGAAGTGATGGAAGGAGGGTGGTATCCATAAAGTGCCATAAATGGTGTCATTTTTTGTTCATTAGTGAAAGGAAGTGTTATACCACCATTATTCGCCAAGGGTAACCATTTGAACCATTGTGTTGTTTATCAAAGACAAAGCAAGCGAAGGTAGCCTTCAGGACATTTGTTCACTATCTTAGTTTGTCCATCCACGTTGAGGGATGATAGGATGGGCTATGAGCCAATTGAGTAACCAAACAAGAAAATAATTATGTCCAAAATGTCTAGTGAATATGGGATCTCACGTCACTTACAATAATCTTTGGGCTGCCATGTGGCACTGGTATCTCCATGAATGCGGTGCTTGAAAAGAAGAGCTATACTGAAACGGAGGGATCGAGGTGCACAAAATTGTGCATGCGAGTGATCTATCAACAATCACCATGATGACCTCTTTCCTTCAGACTTTGGTAACCCCGTCATGAAATCCATGGAAACCTCCTCCCGGTGCTAACTTGGGATGGATAATGGTTGTAAAAGACACGGGGTCTTAATTGTTTCCACCTTATTTTGTTGGCAAACCACACATTACGCCACAAACCTTTGAACATTAGTTTTAAAGTCCATCCCAAAAAAATCCTTCTTGACTCTATGATAGGTTTCAAAAATCCGAGTGCCCTCCTCACGGAGAGGTGTGCAATTCAATAGTACCTTTTATTGTTTGGTTGGGAATTCTTACATAAATATAAGCTTTGATCTTTCTACCATAGTGAATCATTTTTTTCCATGTAAATTTATCTAATGCACCAGAATCTGTTGTAACTATAACTGAATGAGTTTCCACACTTTTTCATCATTTTCCATTCATCCTTGCTTCTATTATCCAATGGTTGGATGATCAAGATATAGCACAAAGAAAGCCTCAACATCTTCATCCTTTCTTGAGAGTGCATCACATACACAACATTTTGCTTCCCCTTTTATATATGATTTTAAAATCATAGCCCAATATCTTAGTTTACCCATTTTTGTTGTTCTTCTAAAGATAGTCTTTGTTCAAAGTATTTAAGACTATCATGATTTGTTTGACTGAAGTGCCTACCTATTAGGTAAAGGGCCATTTTTCAATGCATGTAGTATTGCCATCATTTCCTTCTCATAAATGGGTTTTGTGTAAGTCCTTTCCTTGGATTGAGTGGACTTTCAAAAGCGGGGGCCTTCCTTCTTGCATTAGAACTGACACCAATTCCATTTCGAGAGGCATCACATTCCACAATAGGGTTTTTGTGAGAATGCGGAGTGGTCGAAGGAGCTTTACACATCACCTCTTTAAGTTGTTCAAATATTTAGTTGCCTCTGGAGTCCATGAAAATGCATCCTTCTTAGTTAGTGTCATTAAAAGGTGTTGCTATTCTTCCATAGTTAGAACAAACTGCGGTAAGCTGTCAAACCCAAAATCCTCTAAGATTTTTAATGTTTTAGGAATCGGCCAGGCCATCATGGCATAATATTGTTAGGGTCTACCTTGACACCTTCATGAGATCTGATATGACCCAAATATTCTGCCTCCTTTTGCTCCAAAGTATTTGGATGGTTTGGCATATAGTTGTTGCTCCTTTAGTGGTTATAGCACCTTGTCAATATGTTTGCACATGATCCTCCGAAGATTTGTTATAGATTAGTATATCATCAAAAAATACTAACACAAATTTTAGAAGGGCAGACTTGAAAATGGAATTCATCAACCCTTGGAATGTGGAAGGTGCATTTGTAAGGCCAAAGGCATGACCAAAATTCATAATGGCCTTCATGGAGTTGAGATATTTGTTTTGGGATATCTTCTTCCTTCATTCTGATCATTAGATTACCACGAGCGGAGATCAATTTTGTGAAATAGATTTTCTCCATGTAGTTCATCTAACAATTCATCAATCAGGGAATGGGAAACTTATCTTTAATAGTGATCTTGTTGAGCTCTCTATAATCTGGACACATAAGCGCCATGAGCTATCTTTCTTGAATACCATTACCAGCGAAGTGCGAGTAAGAACTTTGGCTAGGTCTAATGAAATGCCCGACCTCTAACATTTCTTCAACCATGCGCTCAATTTCACTCTTAAGGGCATGAGAGATTATCTGTATGGCCTGATGTTAGGAGGAACACTCCAGGGAATTAGGTGAATTTCATGATCATGATTTCAGTGGGTGCGACAACTTTGGGAATATCTTCAAAATACTTTTGAATGCTTATTAATGATCCTTTGGAGATCTTGAGGAATAGATGGTAGATGTTTGAACATCAGGTAGTGTGCAATAATGCCTTGATGCCCCTTTTTCAATAATTTTGTCATGTCATTAGGCTTATCACCTTACCGGGCTGCCCTATGATACCTCTCAACTCAATTTCTTTTCCTTCCAATAAAGAATTCATGAAAAGTTCTTGAAAATTAAAGCCATTGTTCTAATGATTGTAACCATTAGGATTCCTAATAGTACAACATCTGCACCACCCATGGAACATAGCAATCATTGGACTTATTCATTACATATTCCCCATAGTAGATTGATCTTATTGCATTTTTCCTGAACAATTGATAGTTCCTCCATCTCCAATCATTACTTGAAACTCTGGCGCTGGATATACAAATCAATTGAGATCTTTTGGCTTAATTTTATAGTAGGAGATGAAATTATGAGTACCAGAATCAATTAGGACTATTACCTTTTTCTTTTGACATATCCTTCGATCTTGAGGGTTTGAGTGCTAATTCTAGCCAATGCATTACATGATATCGTGGGAGTCAACTCTTCAGACGAAATTGCTTCTACGTTTTCATCTTGAGATGGTTCTTGTTCTTGTTCTTTCTTCCCTCTTCACAATCTATGTAGAATAATTTCTTCTCACCACACTTATCAATGTCCCTTACTGTACTTGTCACAATTAAAGCATAAACCTTTTCTTTTCTTTCCTCCAATTGTTGAGTGTCAACCTTGTGGAGTTGAGGTGTTTTAGGAGAAGGAGCATTGTTCTCTCTATAGATGTTGGGATAAGTCCTTCTAAGTAGCCATAGCCATATTTTACTTTCAACATTTCTGCCACCTTAAATGCATTCTCCAATGATTTGGGTTCTAAAGGAGGCGAACCTCATGTTGAATCTTAATCTTTAAAGTTCTTATGAATACATCAATCAGGTACTCATCTGGAATATCGGTTACCTTTATATTCCTAATCTTTGGAAGTTCTCAATGTGCTCGGTAACTGAACCCTTTGCTTGAGATTTATCAATTGGCTAAGAAGGTATTGCTCCTTGTATCCTCATGGTGTGCTATCATTTCTTCAAGTGAAAATTGTCCAAGTGATGAGTGATTTGCAGGAACAAATCCATCGATACCAAACAAATTGATTAGGTTCTAAATATAAAACAATTCGTACCTTTGTGTATGTGGCACATTATGGAGATCAAAGAATTGCTCCATCTGAAGTATCCGTGATTGGGTCCTTGCCATCAAGCTTCCCTCACATGTCAATCTTAGGAACGTGGTTGGTCTTCAAAGAAAACTTGGAGTTTCTCCATTATTATTCTGTCTTGTGTCCACATCATGAATTTCATGGGATGCATTTTCACTTTCAGTTGTCTTCTCTGTTGCAGAATTTTTCAATACTTCCATGATCTTAGCTTCATTGAATCCATCTTAGTATCCAACTTAGCTTCCATTTAGATCCATCTTAGCTTCCATTGAATCCCATCTTATTTTGTAGTTCATTTGTGTCCCTACGCATTTCTTCACCTTCATCAGAAGTCAGTAAGTTTTCTAGGCTTATTTAGTTAGTAGAAGTTCCATTTTGGGTGGCATGTTGGCCAAGCCATCTTTTGAACCCTATTTTGGGGTGGTTCTTCTAGGCAATATTTCTTCTATTTTATGTCCCAATTTTTGGCCTTCTAGGTATGAAAATTTCCTTATGTATTTCTCTGATATTTCTTCTCTGAAATACCACAGGTAGGATAAAAATTGGATGTGCCAAAGTGGAATTTATGGTAACTTCCCCACAACTTACTTGTCGATTTTTGGCCTTTCAGGATATCACTTGTATAGTGGTCCCCACACAGAAATTAGTGATATCAAATTCTGAAACTCCACCCAAAATACTACAAACTGTACACAATCCAATTCAACCAGTCATGCAATTTGGGATACTCTAGGAAAGTTGCCGATTTTTTACCTGGGACACCTTCTTGAGACCAGTCAAATGGGACTAGTCAGATACCCTATCTTACACAAGGTGTATCTACAAAATTAAGATGACCCAGAAGCTGGAAATTTTACAGACTACACTACTAATTTATGTAAATGGCCTCTGGAGTTCAGGGGTTGAAACATATAAAAGTTTTATAGCGAAAATTCTGCAATGACTCATTTCAGGATGATTCCCATAACCCTATCTTGTACAGGATGTGTTTCTGAAAGTATAAGGCCTCGGGGATTAATTTTGAGCCAAAGGTAACTGTCTGTCTACTAAATATCCTCCAAACCGTTCCTTCATAAATGTTAGCTAGAAAAAGTTGATTCTGTAAAAAATTCCTCAGAATTGTCTCTAATGTAGCATCGAAACCCCCAAGACCAACTGGCTCTGATACCATATGTTAAGAACCAAAACATCAATATATAGAAAAACCTCAGAAAACTACTCAACGCCTTGAAAAGAGACAATTTCAGATAGCCGGCCTCTTCGAGGGGCAACCTCCTTTTACACTTAAATGTTTCCAAGTACAAGATGATTCAAAATGAAATGTCTTGGTATAAAGTACAAGATGATTCAAAATGAAAATGTCTCCTTGGTATATATAGGAGACTAGGAGGTATAATTACAACTAATGGCCTAAAGCCGACATAAATAAAATAGCATTACTAATCTAATATGCCCCAATAAATAATATTACTAATCTAATATGCCCCAATTAAGGGGTAATGAGCCAATATTAGGGCTTAACATGTAGACTGCATCCTGCGTCGATGTCTCACTCACGAAGAAGCAGTTATCATGCTTAACGATTTCCATACCAGAGCATGTATCGGTCATTTATTTGGGGTGGAAACAGCCCAAAATATTTTACGAGCATGTTACTTCTGGCCGAAACTAATCAAAGATTGTATCGAATAAATCAAGAAGTGCCACCCGTGTCAGATCTTCTCTCGGAAGATGAGGGCACATCCCGCTCCCATGTTTCCTGTCATCACAGTTGGTCCCTTCACCAAGTGGGTGATTGATTACACTACATGCAACCCTCCTTCAGCAAGGGGGCACCATTATATCATTGTAGTCGTAGACTACTTCACGAAGTGGGTCGAAGCTATGCCAACGTTTAAAGATGATGGAGAGACTATGACTCTCTTTTTATTCAACCAGATAATAGCAAGGTTTGGCGTCCCGAGATAGATTGTCACTAACCATGGCAGTCACTTTTAGAACCAGATGATGACCGAGTTAACATCAAAGCTTGGGTTGCGGCAAGAACATTCGTCACCCTACTACCCCCAAGCAAATAGTCAGGTGGAAGCTGTAAATAAATATCTTAATACCATCCTACAGCGAACGATCAACTCAGCCAAGTCAAATTGGCATTTGATGTTATACTCAGCATTATGGGCTTACCGAACGTCTGTTAAGACTGCAACCGGTTTCTCACCTTTTCAACTCGTTTACGGGCTAGAAGCAGTCTTGCCTATCGAATGTTAGATCCCATCCCTAAAGTTGGCAGTACAGTTATTGCCAGACACTTCTCCAC
>SNQJ01S0176536.1:14247-34191 GCA_010110895.2 Picea sitchensis | reverse complement strand
TGATTACAACACTTAATAGAACTCTTAAACAACCATATGCATTAGTTCTTGAATCTCATTCACATCGTAGATCAAACCCTTAATACATACCAACGTAGTAACAATAAAGATCAAGTACTCATCACATAGCATTAGATCAGATCTAGCATTCATTCACATCATTAATCACTTAAGCTACAACATCAGATGAATTCATTACACATAACATCAAAAACACTAAGCAAATAATAACATAATCAACATCGCATAAAGCATATAGAGACACATGATATATGTAGTTCACCCTAGTGTGGGGCTACATCCACCAACTTATTCTTCTTCTTTATTAGTCTTTGATCTCCTTACATTCTTCTGCACCTATGCACAAAGCCATAGAGGCCAACTCTGCATTGGACAGGTGATCTGCGCACAACGCACTAGATCCACCTTCCTCAAAATCAGGTCAAGGCACAAAGACAACTCCTTGATAGCACAAAGCCTCACATAGTCTGTCTGCACAAATAACTTACAAATTCTTGCACTGAGCCAATATTAACCTACTATGCACTTATCCACTAGTAGTTATGCACTAAGACGATTCTACCCCTTATTACATCGCTAGATACTTATTTATACATTTACACAAAGGCCTAAACATGGGTAAACCCATGGTCTGACATCCCATACCCATTACATAAACCCTAAAAACCCTTTGCTGGGTTCACAAGCCCACAAAACAAGCGAGATCCCATGATCTCCGCTCCGCCTAGGTGTTGCATCTTCAACCAGCCTGTCAAAGTCCCAAAAGTGGTCAACCACGACCAATGTTTCCACAAAAATTGGTCAAGGGCCAATAGGTAGAAGTAGAGAAGTGGATGTAAGATTCAATAGAAGTAGCTAAGTGCAAGTAGTTTTATTTTCTTTGTGCAACAAAATGTGTATGTAAGGCTCTGTGCTTGATAGAGAAGTTGGCTTTGTGCCTAGACCCAGTTTTGGAAGGAGGACTTGGTGCTCAGTGCGCAGATCTCATGTCCTATGTGAATATTGGCTCTGTGGCTTAGTGCACAGGAGCGGATGAATGTAAGATTCATAAGAATAATAAAAAATACAAAGTAGTTGGTGGACGTAGCCCCACACTGGGTGAACCACGTATATCTTGTGTCATTGGTGTGCTTTGTGATATGATGTGTTTGTCATTTATCTACTTAGTTCTTTTTTTATTATGTATAATGGATAGATCATATGTTACTTAGTCCTTTACTTGTGCTTTATGAATGAATGCTATATCTAACTCATTGCTATGTTCTAAGTGGTTGAAGTACTTAATATTTATTGTTACTGCACCAATCTATCTTAGGGTTTTGTTCTACGATGTTAATGAAGATAATGAGTTAATGAATATTATCTTGTAGTGTTAATAGAATCCTCTGTGAAGTGTTGCTATCACAAATATGTGTCCCATCTTGGTTACAGACACCTGAGTCTTGTAACCCCACCCGCCTCTACCTCGGGTGATACTTCGCCTACTTCCCAGGTGTTGCCGAAAGGGTCAGTATTTAGGGTTTTTTTGGTGCATTGTTGAAGCGTTGAACCCTGGGTCTTCCCCTGTGCCAACACTAGTCAACAGGTGACATGTCGCAAGTCCACTTAAGAAACCCCAATGTGATCCCTGGTAGTTGTTTAGTAGAGATCGACATGGAGGTTCAACACGATAGATCCTGATCGACGGTCCATATTATTTCAGATCTCGGACCTCAACAAGTTCTTTTTGTTGGAGAGTATAAAAATTTTGACGTCCCAACACCGAGATACATCGGGATGACATCATAGCCCCACTCATGATATGACTCATGGAACACATGATCTAAATTGATCAGAGTTCCATGGTGGACCACATCGTGAGTTGAAATATAATAAAAGGTGAAATAAATGGTCCATACTAGATCCACGATCTAGATCGATGATGATCCATCGTTGAATGATATCATAGAGGAAGCGATTGTGACCATTGATCACCAGCAGGATCAATGGTCTAGGTCATTTCATACTGCGACCTTTGAGAGTTTTGAGTTGTTGAAATGGGTGTGAAGTCCCGACGTCTTGGGATCTCTATATGTGGTAGTCATATGTTGAAGAACATAGATCAATGGCCATTATCAGAGTGGCACAATGGAACTAGAAGATCCATTATCGATCACCAGAACAGATCAACGGTGTACTGGAGATCCAACTGTCAATAAAAAGAGGAGATCTACTATCCATATTGAACACGTATCGACATAGTGCTAGGAGTACTATAAGAACATGGTTCTGGCACATGGTTTTGGAATAAGCACCAGATCACAACATATGGTCATGTGGACAGGGAGAGGCTTAGAACTAGACAAGAGAAGCACTTGGCTTTAAGTGCAGGGTTCTAGTTGTTGGTCATGAAAGTGATAAGCATCTGATTTGAGCAATATAAAGATGTAGAGAAGCATCGATAGAGTCTAGTGCGAGAAGAAAGCTCTGTTAAATAGAGGGAATTTGGCCAGTATAAATAATTGAGAGAAACTTAAGCTTAAAGTTGCAGCAAAGTTAATTTAGGAACTTTGCACCTGTGGGAAATAGACCTGGTGGGTCCTTGTCAGAAACCCATGAGTGTAGAGTGATTCTGACTAACAACAATTGAATGCATGTGGAATTGGTTGAAGTTGCATATGAAGTTGGAAAAGAAACTCTAAAGGCATATTCAGGGGGAGTGATACTGGAAAATGAAAAATACACATAAGGAGTATCTACACATTAGTTTGAAGAAGTATATGCCTAAAGGGATGGGGAAAAGTGCCCAATTGCAGGCAACGAAGAGACAAAAGGGGCCTCTGAGCAGATAATTGCATACATGAAACTGAATACATGACATGAATGTAATCATGATGAGAAATCTAACGATGCAAATTTTGTAAGGTGGAATTTTTGTAAATGGTGTAAAATTCTACTACCCGTCGATATAGGATGTCTCCGATGAGGAGGTGTCAGGGGGCTTGGTGGTGAATTCATCGACAATCATCTTGAGAGAGATGTGAGATGAACTTTTGAGTGTGAAGATAGGTTAGAATATCATTATACCATGGTTTGTCGGTTGATATGATGAACAGGGGTTTGTTTAGGAAGTTTTCATTGAATGGTGGGTCCATGGTGTTGAACGGGAGATCGATGATAAGTTTTGCAAGGAAAAGCACCCTCTTTATTTTGGGAGTGAAGAACTTGAGATCAAATCCTTGAAAAATTGTGATCCAATGAGTGAACTTACCATTGATAAGTTATTGGTTGAGAAAGTATTACATTGGATTGGAGTTTGCAATGAATTTGGTGGTTCAAAGCAAAATGTAATGTCACAGTTTTTGGACTATGTGAACGAAAACTAACGCGGGCTTCTCCTCATGATTATAAAATCCTTATATGGATGCACATGCTTATCAAATCATTTTATGGCTTGAAACTACAATGTTCCTTAACCCTTAAACTTGAAATATAACCAAGTATATAGATAATATAATTGCAAGAAACCAAATACAAGAGACAATAAGATGAAATATGGAAAAGTTACCCTTGTATTAGGATAATTAGAAAAGGAAAACTATGTTCATTTTCCTCTTAAGTTGGGGAAACCTTTCATTGAGAAAAGATCCAAATACAACACAAGACAAACATCCCATAGCCTCTTATCTCTTTAAAAGGATTCTCAATAGCAAAAGCCCTAACTATTTATGATCTTGTGATTATTGGGTACCAACTACCTAGTAGGCCTTATAAAGTGTACCATTTACATTAAATAACTATCCACTACTATCTAATGGACCTTATTCAAAGAGGATGGTCTCATAAAACAACTGACTAAATCTTAGGTAGCCTAAAGTAAGGATGTTAGGATAAGACCCTAATAAAAACAATGTCCAATATATTGGTACATTACAATTTATTAGCATCTTTTGAGAAAAAAATAAAAAAATATTTCCAACTCAAATTTATATATAAAGTTCAAAGATGTATACAATTTATTAGCATCTTTAAAAAAAAATAAAGAAGTATTTCCAACTCTAACTTATATATAAAGGTCAAAGATGTATACTTGTAGTTTTGATGGTATATATTGATGATGTAATTTTTATAGGTGGTCAAATTTATTTAGACTTTTGAAATTGCAAATTTTATGCTACTTCATTATTCCCTTATCTTAGACATTTGGAAAATACATTAAAATTATTTTCTCAAACAAGTATGCAAATGAACTTTTGATGAATGAGTGTAAGGCTTCAAATATTCCCATAAAAATCAGTTTTAACTGTTTTACCAATAGTGATTCACCCTTTGTGAATGTTGTTTTGTACATAAAGTTGGTAGGTAGTTTGATTGATCTTATCAACATCACTATCGATATTAGTTTTACAATTCAATTGATTGTCCAATTTATAATCTACGTGAAAGCAACTGATTGTCCAATTTATAATCTACGTGAAAGCAACTGAAACGATAATGATGTATATAAAAGAAACAATTAGTTTTAATCTTAATCTTTTCAAAACATATAATTTCTAGATTGATTATTGGCATAGGCAAGCAATCACAAATTCCACTGCAAATTATTATTTAGACTCGGTTTGTGTGCAAAAAGCAGCCCATAGTTGTAATTTCTTCCGCAAAGATGGAACACAAAGACGTAATTAATATATCTTGTAAGATGGTATGGTGAGGAGGTTTCTTGATGATATGTCATACATAAACAAAACTACATCTAATATTCTTTGGCAGGACTCCATACACATATAATCAAAATGATGGAGATTTCAATATTTCTCAATGTAAGAAGATCAGTTTATATCCACAGAACAAGCAACGTTACACACCATACTTTCAAGAACTCATCTATTATTAGCCAAGGGAGCCCTCCCATTGTTTTATCTTCTTCATCTCTTGGGTTCGGGATTCTATACAATGTTTTATTTGGTTTATGCTATTATTGATATTTAAGTTTCATTTGGTTTATGCTATTATTGATATTTAAGTTTCATTTATTAGTTTCACATTCACTCTTTTAAGGTGCATTATTATTGATCTTTAAGTTTCATTTATTAATTTTGGATTGACTCTTTTAAGTGCGTTATTAAAACTCGATTGTTGTCACAATATATCTCAAAGTCAAAGTCATACTAACTTAGTTAGTAAAAAACTATTATTATTGTTTTCTAAAATATAAAATAAACAAATATTTAAAATATAAGAAACTACTAAAACTTATAATGTTTCTTAATGGAATTTTATTGTTTCTTATTATTTATATATTTTAAGTAATAAACATTTCAAATTTAAATATATTTATTTATTAAAAAAATTAAAAAAATTAATTTTAGTTTTAAAAATGATAAAATAAAAGTTATTTAAAAAAAATTGTATTTTTTATTCATATTCAAAATAAAAATTACATTTTTCAAACACTTTTACATGACCAGCTTAATTTAAAAACTCATAGAGATAAACTCAAATAACATTTTAAGTTATTTACTCATATTTACCATATTCGTTCTCTCCTTAAAAAAATCCCTTAAAAACCAAAAAACATAATTTTTATAGTCTTTTATGTTCCATAATCACTAACCTTACCACCTATACTTAATATGAAAGTTAAAATCCATATATTCTACCATAGCAACATAATTTAAATAAACTCAAATACTATAGGAAACATGGATACTAATCCATTTTTCTTTTTCAAATTGAATTGTTATTTTTATACCTTGTTAGCCTTCTTTAAGAATGTGTTAACTTCCTAGTCCAACTCACAAAATATATGAGTAAAGATAATGAAACCAAATGTAGCTGCAACTTTCTTTATTAAATCCTCTATTAACTCGAGCTATACATTTTGAAGACTTGCTAAGTCATTCATCCAATTAACAACCAAAGAAGAGTCTCCAAATATCTAAACTTGTCTCCAAAGATTTGTCTTTATTTTACACGTTTTTATTACAAATTGAAAAAATTACATTGCTAATTTTTTTATATATATAAACGTATTTGTAGGTTTGTTTGTTTGTTGAAAGTAAAATCTTGGGCAATTTCTAAGCACTTCTCCTTATTTTGAGGATGATACTCACTATCAAGTGGGCGACATAAATTTAGTGTGCCTAATCCATGGGAATTGGATCATGGACCTAAACAATATGTTGGATTACCTACAACATCCCAACAAATGTATCTGTTATTTTGTTCTTAAATAAATCCCTAGGAAACTTCCAAGCACTTCACCTCATTTTAAGGATGGTACCCAATATAAAGTAGGGGGTGTATATTTAGTGTGCCTAATCTCATGAGAATCAAACTAATGACTTACACAATCTGTAATATTACCAACAACGTATTGATAAATGTAACACCAACTGATTAAGCTAACCCTCATATATATTATATACTTTAGTATTTTAACATATTTTGTATAAATTGTTATATATGTTAGGTACCTAATCCTTGGGATTATGGTAAAATTGTAGAATAGTTTTAAATATTAATTTAGGGAAATATAAAAAGTCATAGGTGAATGTTAAGATTCATCAAACCTCCTGGAAGATGAAACCAAGATTCACCTCAATGTATTTATGTATGACTCACATTAATAAAAATCAATGTGTGGAGTTATTCAATCCCCAATATGTCAGCGGTATCAAATCTTGGCATCCTTTATTGATAACTCTATGATATTTGGAGATTCTTTGTCCTCCTATGTTGCAATCTGAGTGCATCAATTGTTCATCTATCCCTCTTCCTATGCAATATACCTTCCAATCCATGCTTGTGCATTGAGATTCATTTTTCCAGTATATAGAAAACCTAAAATGCCTCCACACATCTAGGAAACCCTAATAAGCTATGTCAGTACTTGGAAATAGTACCATTGGCATTCTATGGCATAGGTTTTCAATCCGTTGGGAATTGTTTCTCTCTCCCCAAGTGTTTTTAAATCATTTTTTGGATAATCATTTCAAAGAGAGAGGTATCAGAGAGATCTTCACTCAAGCCACTCGAGGGCTCTCTTGTTGAGTCTGGCATTTTCCACCTTGCAGATGTGGTCAATCTTCTTCACGTCGTTCTTCAACCAGTGTTGAATCTTTTCTATATCAATGATAATGAGTTCCACCACAATCTCGATCAACACCAAGCTCATTCATAAGCTCATTCTAGGCAAAGAGCTAATAGCCTACCGAGTTCTTTATTTTCCCTAATCGTGTATAGTGTTTATGTTGCATAGGGAAATTGGGAAAGGTAACCAAATTTTCATGAATTCATTCAAAAATATTATCAGGCATGGTCATTATCAGGCATGGTCATCAAAATCCATGGTAAGTGAGGCAACATAAGATGCACAAAATTGACTATGTCTAAAAATGGGATCTTAATATGTGGTAGCCATCCTCCATCTATTTGTTTTGTACCGAGATTGCAAAGAATATGTAGACCCCAATACCTCATTCATTGTTGTAGTGGGGAGATGATAAATGTTGTAGAATGCTCTAGTAGAAAATAAGGAACGAGATATTGCTAAGGTTGAGAAATGTGTAGCACTATTTGTGTTGTTGATAAGAGAAGTGGGATACTAATTATATAACTTAAGGAGAATGTGACAGTTTATGTTGGTGTTGTTACATTGAGAGTTTTTAAGAGAGAGATGGTACAAGGTTGTAGATAGACCTATGCTTATGAATGCTTATATTCGGTAGAATGAGATGAGATAGATCCTAGAACTGAGGAGGAATAGATGCAGACTCAAATGGTTTTTAAAAGTGTAGACGTGTGGTGTGGGTTCTATTGACTTGGGAAAAAATGTCCCATTCCAACATGAGGGAGGATTGACTGATGGTGGGTTCCAATTAGACCTTCTCTCATTTGGTATGGAAATATCCACCGGTATGTGGGTCAGATTGCTGCTAACTAAATGGATTACTCTCTGAAGAGAGACTTGTTCATTTAAATTAGAATAAATCCTAAATGTAGTCCTATTCTACTATGCAAATGGAGTCTTATTTTAATCGTAACGAAGATCAATTGCAAGCATATGATTCTACGTATGAAAACATAAATAGTTCATATTTCTCAATAAGAAACCATACTAGAATACCCATATGCATATAGATGAAAATGAATATGTCCCTACAATTGAGTTCATAATCCATTCATAATAATTTCCTATATATCCAACTGACATAAGTGACAAATTGATAACATCTACAGAAAACAATCTATTAGAACATAGAATTGTAGGGGGTCAAAATCACTTTGGTTTTGTTTTTTGAGTCATAGGATTTTATAAGTCCTAGTTTTTGCGTCTTCTTGTTGTGGTCGTAACTTTAAATTTGATTTAAATAAGAAAATKTATGTTTAGCCTTGGTTTAGAGTCTTTATGTCATGATTTKTGTCATCATCACAAGGTTAATGGTCCTTATGAGTCACACTTTTGATCTTAAAATCATTACCATGACATGTCATGCCTCCAAGTTGTACACAAGCTTTCCTTTGTCACTATCCAACCGTTTAGATGTCAAGTCAAGCTTAGTTTTATTTGTTGCCAACTCACCAAGAGAGTTCGCAGCGTACTCACCAGTACCTCAAGCATTCATTTGTCATCAATGCAATTAAGGAACATGTCAAAGGGGATTTCATTATTTTCAACACCATCTTTTAACCAAGGTTTCAAGGATTATGTCATAGATATTCTAACAGTCTCCTCGAGCTATGAAATTAAGAGTTTGAATTTGGTGTTGCGAACCAAGCGTTGCATACTGGCTAAACATGATCATTGGAGTTTGGATAAATTTCAAACAAATCAACTCAAGATTACAAGAATAAACATCATAAAAAGGTTTATTAGGTACTCCTAATGGTATCTACAATATTCAAAGGTTGAAAAAGGGGTTTGTGTTGCCTTATGCACTAGCACTGCGAACTATTTAAACCTTCATGCTGGAAACCTTAAAACCCTTGTCCATGGCACCCTAAATTATGCTCACCAGTCCAGACTGTTACCTATACCTCAAAGCATTTTTCCTCTACTAAGAAGCCATATATTCCACTGAAATACCTCAATGTTGCGAACTAGTTTCTTTAGTGCTGCAAACTAGGCACTGTGAACAAGGTGTTGCGAACCCTCTGTTCCAGAACTGCTAAAACCCCCAACTTCTGCATCATTTTGAAATACAATATCAATCCATTGAATAACACCACTATAAAACCTAAAGTGTGTGGCCAAATCATTTATAGAACCTAGCCTGAAATTGCATACATCATTAATGTTGCCAACTAATTTTTATTCTAATGAAAACCTTGTTTTAGCAGAGAATTCTCACTTAACTTCCTTTTATTATAAATCTCAGTTTTTGTTCATTTATCCCTCCTATTTGAAGTGTGATCCATCTCATACCTCTATGTGTATAAATATTGGGACAAGGTGAGCCTTGTGAAAACAATTATATCATTAAAACCCTAAAATCCTATACAATTTATTTTTACACACCTAGTTGTCATATAATTTACAGAAAGCAGTATTCCAGCAGTAGATATGGATATTCAACAACACAAGAAGGATCACAATGGAGGGGATATTGTGAGGAAAAAACCTTATTATATGCATCTCCTTAACTCTGAATGTTTTTTCAAAGAATCCTTTCAGAGGGTAGGTTGTATAATGTTTTGTCAAAAGATGCAGAGGGGGCATCCAGAGGTGGCCAATGATTTTGCACTCAACTTTAATGGGACTAAAACCAAAGTAGGGATGCTATAGTTTGATTTTTCATTCCATCTCAGTTTCAACAAAGATACCCATCAGTGGAGAGAAATGGTTCAAATCTATGACATTAAATTATTCCTTCTCAAAGGAATTCCTTAAGACAAAGTATCAAGAGGACACCTTGTCCAAAGGGGTACCTAAAAGCCACATGCTTGAATGTTTTGATAAGATGCTAAGGGTTATCCAGATATATTTCACATGTGAGGGGAGGTTTAACATGGTTCACCAGTACCACATCAAGATGTTGTTACACTTCACAGGAAAAGAAGCCATGAACCTTCCATTTTATCTTTTTAGAAGCATTGGTAATATTTATGACAAAGTTCAAGCAAATTCAAAGAAAGTATACACCAATGTATTTCACTCTAGCCTTATTAAGATGTTAGTAATGGAGGATTTGAGGAAGAAAAAAATTGAATGGGAAACCTTCTTCACTTCATCACAATTTTAGTTAGATGTTTCCCCCACTCCACAGTCCAAGAGACAAATTCCTACTTCTGTTGAGAGGGATGTGTATTCATAGGCTAGAAAGGAGAAAAGGGGTACTATGACTAATAAATATGACAAAGCCACTAATGAAGCAAGATCAGGAGGTCCTTCGCAACCTATAGATAGAGAATCTAAACCATGGAAGATCCTATCCCTATGGATATTCCCTCAACCAAACCAAGAGGCTTAAAAGGGAAAAATACATTTTTTTCTCCACCCTTTTCTACAGACAAGGTTAAACCTAGAAGGCCTTTTACTAGAGCAACAACCAAGAAAAATTTCCTTGTGAAGTGTGACACAACAAAGACTTGAGCCTAGAAAAAGGTAAATCCAAATCTTCTGAGCAGACTATTGAAGATGTTGATATCACTACTCCTCAACATGAAAGAAATCCCACCTTTAAGAGGCTCAAGAGGCAACTCAAGGAAGAAAGAGCTGAAGCTGATCAATTGAAAAATGAAGACTTGGGTTCTAGGAAGAAGTTTAAGGAGATGTTGGGCATGTACCATGAGACCATTGATAAGGCCAATTTCTTGGATAAAAGATTCATGTCCCTTCACATAAATCTCAAGAATCTCTATAGACAAAACTGATCATGTTGGGCCCTTCATTTTTTAGAAATAATTGCGCAAGTTTTGAATCAGAATGAGTCGCGCAAAATTCATCGAAGGCTGGAAGAAATAAAAATAGAAAGCAGTTGTGGATGCTAGCACAACACCACCTAAGCAACAAAAAGTTGCAACAGAACAAGAAGGCGAGCAAGCCGAACAGGAAAACATAACCCAACTATATATAGGACTGGATATAATTGTAAAAGGGTTGGTTAGGTTGGGTTGATGTTGTTGTTGTTCGTTCAATTCATTGGTTCACTCATTCATGAGTTGAGTAGAGTCAGGTTAAGTCACATCTATCAGAGTCTCCCAAGGTTTTGGTATTAGTTGTTGCTACATGTTGTAAGTCGAGAAGAGGAGAGTCTATAATAAACGAGACCCATCAGTTGGGGAATTAGAACTATGTGGCTGATGCCTAGAGCCAAGAGTCTATACTGAATATCTCTATGTAATTCTGAGTCTGCAGTGCAAGAAAGACCTCAGAGACAATATGATAAAGGAGAACCAAATTTTCAAAATAGGATGTGTCTTGTTTGTTTACTTGTGCATTACATTGTTCCTTTATGGGTTATGAGTTATGTTTAATGGTTCTATGCTTAAAGCGTTGTTCATAACGTAAGTAGGTTCAATTATTGCGGTTAGATGTTTCATATCTGATGTTTCTCTTGTGCAAGAATAGGAATGAGTTCTGGATGATCTATGGGTTCTCTTTGGTATTTTCCCTACCCTTCCCTATATTTTTGTCTCAGCAACGCTTCGGGTGAGACTTATTCTCTTAGGAGGAGATGAAAATTCCAATGCTCTAGACTACATGGTACCTTTTGTTGGTAACCTAAGAAGAACCCTGGTCTGATCTAATCCGCGCCAACAAAATGGTTCCATTATCAAGACCCGTGTAAAAAGGGAACCTGTAGGAAGAATTCTACCACCGATCCATAGATCTAGCATCGATCAATGGTGGGAAAGAAACTGTGAAACCTTCACATGGAAAGAAGTGGAACTAAGAAAATGAGTGGGAACTACTAGGGAAGCAATCTTTTACTTGGAAAGATCAAGCGACCAGTACTAGATTTTATGGGTTAAATTCTCGGAAGAATTTTTTCATTGGATCAAGAGACTCCAAGAACCAGAGTTCCATGGATGGGTCAAGAAGATCTAGGAGTGGGATACCAACAAGTTAGAAGCACTCCACGGGATGGATTGCCCAGTCACACAAGCTATGGATTTATGGGTTAGCACCACGATAGAAGGATACATAATTGAATTTGTAGCTGACAACCACTAGTCTTTCTCTCGAGCAGAGGAAATTTTCAAGAAAGACGCAAGGGGAAGACTGTTAAGAGAGATCCCCCTATGGATTAAGACTTTCTTGGTGGAGGAAGGGATGTTGATTATACCCCAGACTAAGATGGCAGCGTAAACACCCTCGCTTGGGGTAGGGCGAGACGGGGTGAAAGTCATGGCATGAGAAAGGGGAAGGTTTCTTTGAAAAATGGGGGGGGGGGGACCAGCAAGGAAGGGATTCAAGAGACGAGTGAACCTTGAAGAGAGCCTCCATAGTTGAAAAATGGTGGCGTGGAAAGATCAAGAAAGACGCAAGACAGTTTGAAAAGATGAGGAAAGAAGGAGGATCGGGAGAAATAGAGGAAGGACAAATGGAAGAACTGTAGAGGATGAAAAGACAGGAACAACTGGCCAGTCAAAGTTTGAATGAGAGAGAAGCAAGGAGAGCAAGAATTCTCCAGGAGGCAGGACAAGAAGGAGGAAGTACAGATGTAAGAGAAGAGGAAGCCGACATGAATCTTGGAGGAGAAAGAGAAGATTCAACCCCAATGATAGGGAAATCAAAAATCCAACCGAAGAGATTGCCCCAGTGGAAGCTAACGAGACCCCCCTTATCAAAGAAAACTACCTCGAAGCCAGTGGCACCAGCCCCGAATGATCCATACCCCAAGTGCCTTCTATATAAGCAGTAAGTTCAACATTACCTTCTCGTGCAAATTCTGTTCCAGTAAAATTAGTTAATCAGCCACAACCAGGAAGTCCGAGTATAGGGAGGATATTGGGATCCCCTGGTAGATCACAAGTAGGATCGTTAGGGTTCATATTGATACGAACAACAGGACCAACAATGGCTAGCCATAAGGGAGGTTCGATCGCAAGATACCCTGAATTTTGGGGTAAGGGAGATGAAGACGTTGAACAACACTAGTTCTTGTGCGAAGCAATCTAGAGATCTAGAAGGACTCCAGATGAAAATAAGTTGGTCGAGTTATAGACTACCTTGAGAGGTCTCACTCTCAAGTGGTACATGAATATCATCGAACCAGGAGTGCCAGGGACACAAGGTCAAGATTTTACAGTTGACCAAGTACGAACAAGGTTCATAGCAGAATTCAAACTACCTCAGTCAGAACAACAAGCCTTATCTGAATTGTGTGAGATCCAACAGAGGGAAGGAAAATCATCCTAGGAGTACAACCAGAAGTTTAAATATTCTATAGGGAGGTTGTCACATCCAATCCACGAAGAAAACCAAAGGGAGTGGTACATTCAGGGACTTCTACCTCTGACTCGGATTCTGCTAACGCAACAATGGATAGCCACGTTAACAGACACCTTGGAACAATCAATGAAGATAGAATCCATGGCGGGATACCCTGGGAACCTGAGAGTAACCCGACCCCCAGTAGATGCAAATTTAGTGCAACTACAAGGGAAAATATCAACACTTACAGAAAATATTCAAGAGTGACGATACCCAGACCAGGACGACCACAGGTTTGGTGCACGAGATGCTATACGGAAGGTCATTTGGTGAATGAATGTCCAAGAATAAGGGGGTTGGGACCTCCTTAGAATATGAATATAACCCCACCAAGACCAACGATAGGATTTGCGCAAGTATCGGCGAACTCACCATTCCATCATCCCACCCCATATTAAGCTTTCCCAGGAGTCCAAGTAGCACCAACAGCGAAATATTGTGAGATCTGTTGAACCCTTCGGCATGGAACGAGACAGTGCTACATCATGCAGAAATATTCGACAGTACCAAACATAGTACACTGCGAGTTATGTGCATCCACCACACATACTACCAATAAATGTAGAGTGTTGGACGCTCTTGCAGACAGACTAGACCGAACAACATTCAGGGTGAATGAAAACCTGCAGGGACTAGGAAGAGGTTGAGGAGGTGGAGCTGGAGGAAGAGGACCGAGAAGATGTTACAATTGTGATGAACATGGTCACTTAGCTAGATATTTCCCTCATCCAATATGACCATGGTGCTCTCATTGTAGATCTAACGGACACGCAACCGAAGAATTCCTAGAGCTAATCGCAAAGTGGGAGGATAAAGCACGACAAAGAGGAACTAACCTCATTAGTTCAGATATCAACAGGATTTATAAGGGACAATTTCCAAAACTTAACATTGTCACTCAAGGAGGAGCAAAGACAGGAGCTGATACTAATACTCTACCTTAGATTCAGAAAGAAACACCTAAAGAAGACAGGTATGACCCCATAAAGAAAAAATTGTTCTTTAAATATTCCATAGAAGTATTCCAGAATATTCCTAATCATAAAATGCAAGAGAACCCCCCTCATCCGGTTGTATACCCTAAAGTGGCACACGTCCCTTCTTCACCCCCTGCACCAAGAAACCCTATAGGCATGCCAAGATAACCTAAGAAACCTCAAAATGCAGTTGACCCATGGTTTCAATTATTCTCTGACATTCTGGAGAATGATCAACTGACAGAGAAGTTGCGCAATGCACTATACATAGTCCTAGGGAATGATGAAACCTCAGAGGCAAGGATTCAGGTTAACCTTCCTGAGAAGAGTACTCAAAGAGTGCAAAGGAGAAAAAAAAGAACTGGAAAAGAATTCTGACTGGTAGCCCAATTAGATGACTTTGAAATTAAAGATGTCATGTTGGACCTAGGGTCAGATGTGAACATTCTTCCCAAGAAGACCTGGGAAGCCTTAGGAAAACCGAGACTAACATATTCCCCAATTCAATTAAGAATGGAAAACCAATACTGTATCTTTCCCATAGGAAGATTGGAGAACATGGAAATTGATGTAGCAGGAGTAAAAATAGTGGTTGAATTTGAATTCATTGAGATCATGGGAGACAAGGACCCCTACCCTATGCTGCTTGTAATTGATTGGGCCTACGACAATTATGAATTAATTGACTTGAAGAAAGATACCATGACTTTTGAAGCTAAGGGAATCAAGGTAGTTCAACCTTTGGATCCATACGTAAGACCCAGGTACACATAACCAATAGACAATAATATGGAAGGAGAAGACCTAGACCATCTATACACTGTAATATCTGGGACAAGAAACAATTATATAAACCCCACTGCGGATGGATCAGTAAGTTGGTGAAGTATCCAGTCAGCAGACGAAGATTCAGAACTGGGTTTTGATAGTTGGCAACAAGGTTTACATGAAATATTATCAAGAAGATGCACAACTATTAGAATGACCAGATGGGTTGGGACCGAAGTTAGAGAACACCCAATCTATGATGGAACCTCAGATCTAGGAAACATTTTGTAGAATATGGAAGCAACTATGGGAGAAGATCAAATAATCTCGGTACTAGATATAGCTTTTCAGAACACCCCCGCCAGATGGTGGGATACTCATAAAGATTCACTTAGAACTTGGGACGAGGTAAAGAAATCCCTCATGTATAGGTTAGGGAATAAGGAGCATTTAGAATCAAATATGCAGAAGGATCTCCATGTTGCGCAATTGTTCAACGGATAATCAGACCCTAGGATACACATTCAACAGTGTGTGGCATAGAGGTAAGCCACGAAGATACCCTCTCACTTATGGGTCCAGGTATTCCCCCATTCTCTAGGCCCCATCCTGAAAGCTTGGTTTATACATGAGGAAACTAGACGAAAGACCTATGATTGGTAGACACTGGCAACTCAATTTTGAAAAGACTTCTCATTCACAAGTAAGTACCCCGAGCTTGAACTAGTCCTACAAAATATTAAAGAACTTATTTTTACAACCAATAGTAATAACAGATAATATCTTGTAGTATGTCCCAAGCATACTCAAAAATTTCAGAGTAAACCCCACCTACCCTTGATTGAAAATCCCATAAAATGCTATCATATTAGAAAAGCTTTAGAAATCCTAGACGAATTAGAAGAACTGAGAAACCTAGCCATCAAAGAGACTGAGGGGAACAAAGAAATCCAAAACACAATACCTAGCCAGACTGACAGTTCCTACAATTACCCATTGAAATTGCAGAAGCTTAACATAGGCACTGAAGAGAAACCCAAAATAGATTTGGTAGGAGATTACTGGGATGAGAAAACCAGTCAGGAAATATAGAGTTTACTAAGGGAATATGAAGATTTGTTCCTAAAGAATTTTTCAAAATTAAAGGGAATCAAAGGAGTTATGGGAGAAATGAAGATTGAGTTAAGACCAGGATCCAAGCCTATCAGACATAGGCCATACCATCTTAACCCCAGAGTAAAAGAGAAAGTCAAGAAGGAGATTGATAATATGCTAGAAGGTCTCATTTTTCCAATAGAAGAAGTAGAATGGGTCAACCCGATAGTCATTCAAAGCAAGAAAGACACTAAGGATATTAGAGTCTATGTGGACTACATAAGCCTCAATTCGGGTTGTGTGCATGACCCTTTCCCAACACCCTTTACCGACGAGGTTCTAGAATAGGTTGTGGGGAAGGAAGCATACTCATTTACATATGTATTCTCAAGATAGCATCAAGTTAGGATTGTTGAAGAGGACAAGAGAAAAACCACCTTCATTACCGAATGGGGATCTTTTGCATACAATGTGATGCCATTTGGTTTAAATAATTCCCCTGCAGTTTTCTCTAGGATTGTGATAGCAACCTTTAGAGAGTTCATTCACAAATTCATAGAACTTTATATGGATGATTGGACAATATATAGTTTTCTTAAGGAACATGTAGCATTGTTAAGGCTAATGTTTGACAGATGCGGAGAGTTACAAATCTCATTAAATCTCAAGAAGTGCATCTTCTGTGTGCCACATGGAAATTTGTTGGGCCACATAGTCTGTCGAGAAGGAGTATTGGTAGACCCAACTAAATTTGTGGAATTTATGAATATGATGCCACCTACGAGTATTAAATAGTTGTGCTCCACACTCGGACATACAGGCTACTATCGCAGGTTCATTCGAAGATATGCCAACATTACTGCACCTTTGGAAAACCTATTGAAAAAGGTTGAAACGTTCCAATGGACTCCCAAATGCAACAAAGCATTTGAAACACTTAAGGAGAAACTCATTACAACATCGATTCTGATATTCCCAGACTGGGAGAAGGAATTTCACGTCCAAGTGGATGCTTCAGGAATTGCCTTAGGAGCTATCCTAACACAACCTCGAGATGGAGCTATGGACCACCCTATCTACTTTGCGAGTCAGAATCTATCACAAGCAAAGCTCAACTACACAACAATAGAAAGGGAAGGATTAGCAATGATCTACACTTTACATAAATTTAGACATTATCTGTTAAGATCTCATTTCAAATTCTTTACTGATCATTCAACATTAAAATACCTAGTTAACAAACTTGTGTTGGAGGGAAGAATTTGTAGATGGCTCCTGTTATTTCAGGAATTTTCCTTTGAAATCATCATCAAGCCAGGATGATGCAATGTTGGACCCAACCATCTATCCAAACTAGAGTCAGGAGAAAGTGGTGGAGCAATGGATGACCATCTCCCAGATGCATATTTATTCAGAATTGAGGCCATACCGGGATATCTGGAGGACATAGAAATCTTTCCCAGTACAGGGGCATGTCCCAAAACATATTCCACAACCCAGAAATGCCATATGGTCGTCAGAGAAGCATATTACTAGTTGATCACTGGGAAATTGTATAAACTAGGACTAGAAAAAATCCTCAAACGATGTGTCCTAGATCATGAAAGGCAGGATATACTCTAGGAATGCCATAGTGGAATTTCAAGAGGAAAAGTAAGAGGAAAGGCAACAACACAGAAAGTTTTACAGGCAGGACTGTGGTGGGAAACACTTTTCAAAGATGCAAAATCATACACCAGATCATGTGATGTTTTTCAAAGAGTGGGCAAGCCGTCACGCCGAGATGACCTTCCATTACAACCCGTTAGAGAACTACAGGCAGTTGAGAAATGGGCAGTTGACTTAATTGGGCCAATCAACCCCACAGCTAAACATTCGAAGGCAAGGTACATCATTACCGCAACCGACTACCTTACTCGTTGGGTAGAAGCAACAATAGTACAGGATTGTTCAATAGATACTGTCGCTAGGTTCATTTTCAAAAATATCATTACCCGCTTTGGATGTCCCAGGATCCTAACCAGCGATCAGGGTACTCATTTCATTAGCAACACTATAGCAACACTTACAACAGAATTTATGATTCAACACCATAAGAGCATTCCATACCACCCACAGGCCAATGGAATAGTTGAAGCCTTCAAAAAAATCCAGGAAAAGGGACTAACAAAGGTCTGTTGTGAAAACCGAGAGGACTGGGATGATAGAGTTCCAGTGGTACTATGGGCCTACAGGACAACCATGAAGAAACTCCACAGATACACATTATTCTAGATTTTTTACTAGAAAGAGGTAGTGGTGCCCGCAGAGTTCATCACTCCAAGTCTATATATTACACAAGCCACACGTATGATAGACAAAGAATCAGTGGCCCAAAGACTTGCGGAGCTACAAGAACTCGAAGAAACTAGATTTTTGGCAGACTTCCATCAGTCAGTTGAAAAGGAAAGACAAAAATCTTGGCACAACCGACACATTAAGACCAAGGTATTTATACAAGGAGACAAGGTGTTACTCTACAACAGTCAATACCAGAAGCATCCTGGCAAGCTATGCATGCACTGGTTGGGACCCTTCATAGTTGCAGAGATCCGACCATTAGGAGCAGTCCGAATCACACAATTGGATGGCGTGCTATGACCAAGATGGGTGAATGGCACTCGTCTACAGCCCTACCTATCTCACAACTAAGAAGAAGGAGAATCACTCCAGTCCGATGGAGCTTGTACAATAGTTAGATTTGAGTTTCATTTCCTTTCTGAAATTTTGTAAATTCAGTTAATAATGTCCATGTGCACAATATTGTGCCATAACACATAGTTCATTTTTTTTTTTTAAGTGTTGGTTGATACATAATTAACGACTTAGCAGTATAGACCCTGAATCATGAGAAATTCCATTAATAACAATCATTAAATATAACGGGGACAACCTTTGTGGTCAGAGGGGCCATAAATCCCAATCCAATTTGAGTTAAAGGCCACGCAAACCTAGTCCAATCACACCCTTTATTGCTAGACCAATACCCCGACTGTCACCCATTAAGCCACAAATCTACATTATGCCAAGATGCCATCGAATTTTGCGCTGGGACACCCACCCGACAAACAAAACGGTCTCAATTTGGCCACGCCCGTATTCCACCCAAACAGAGTAATTACCAAGATCGCCCAATCGGATTTACCTGGATTAAACCATCCCGTCAAACAACTCATAGCCCGTTACGTCTATACGGTCATGATGACACACATTTATTGCTAAAAATTACCCATTAAGCCAGCCATAAGATTCTCATAACTCAGCCGAGAAAGTATTGTTTCTAAAACAAGCATAGCCATTTCCAAACTAAGCCGTGCAAACCAGTTAGGACCATTGCCAAAACTGTAAACATAGCCCTAGTTCTTAACAGCCACCGAAGCACTAATGCCGAGAGGCACAACAAGCCGGAGCACCATGACTAAAGAAGTAGTACCAGATGAGCTCTGTGACCCCTAGGTCGAGATTATAGGTGATCTCAAAGGGAAGATAGAGCATGTCAAGCTACTCGACCTTGACCTCATGGATTCAACCCTGTTTCCACATATGCACCCAGATGTTTTTTGGCAGTTAGCTTTGGATGGAATGGGAGATATGTTGGACACACCTACCACACTTAGAGGGGGG
>SNQJ01S0176536.1:0-14237 GCA_010110895.2 Picea sitchensis | reverse complement strand
AAATGGACCCGGATACGACCACCATGCAAGAGAATATGGTGCAACTTCTCAAGAGCCCACAACAATGTGCATAATTGATGAAACTCTACATAACCAGAACTGAGGTTCTGACGCTCTTACCCGTAGACCTAAGATTGAGGATTGCACCAGCACCACCAACAGAGGACAAGGTAGAAACTCGCTCAGACCATTTAACAGGCAGTGGACTCCCACTACAGTGGTGAGTACCCACTGATCTAGCTCCATCATCTACAAACCTATTACAGTGGCCAGTTTCACAGTTGTTCGGACTAATCAAAGCCTCCACAAACCAACTAGAGCAAAGGCTCCAGGACACCGAGAGCTTAGTTGAGCTCGCCGGGAAAGAACAACTATATGCACAAACATGTAGAATGGAGAAAAAACATGATAGACTCCTAGCCCAACGCAAACTGGAAAAAGTGAAGGAAAAACTTGCAAAATCCTAGCCAAAGATTCAGAAGGTTGTGCCTGACCAACCCGAAGCCAGCAAAATAAGAGAACTAGAGCAATAGATCGAGTTTCTACAAGAGGCATGGACACAACTCGCTACACGCACAGAGAAAATACAAGAAAAGCTACAACAAGTCCAGCAGGAAGCCGAACAACAGCCTCGGCAGCTGCAGGACCAAATGCAGAGGATAATAATGCAAGGAAACAATGCCCAAGTGACACTACATAAGCAGACAACGGACCAGGATGGGCATCATCGCTCGACATAATCAAGTCCCAGAGGAAGTACGCACAAAGATCCAGGTGTTGAACGAGGAAGTTGTGGTCACAATGGACCCTATAGAGAAATAACAAAAGTTTGATAAAATCTAGTAGGCCAACAATGAACTAAATTTACTCTATGAAGCATAGTCCATAGCCAAGAAAGAGTTGTGCGATTTTCGACCGGTAATTCAAATTTCCTATATGAAAATGCACGAGGTCGATGCAATAGCCGACTCCGAATGGAACTCGTTGGTTGCAACCAAACCAAAGGAGTACAACAAAGAGGCGACCCAACAGTTCCTGGCAGAAGCATCACTCCTCGCCTATAAATGGCAGGAGAAAGTTGAAATCTTTCACGGAGTAAAGCACAGAGCATTACAGCTGGTTCCAGAATCGGGCCCTTCATTTGAGGAGGTAAAGGAAAAAAAGGAACAAACATAAGAGCTCAAAGAAGAGGAAAATCCGGATAAGGGAAAGAAACAATTTCTCCTAGAGAACATGAAGGAACCAAGTGCTTGACTCGAGGATGAGTCAAGGATTGTGGTCGGAGCCTGTTGGGCCCTTCTTTTTTGAGAAATAATTGTGCAAGTTTTGAATAAGCATGAGTCGTGAAAAATTCATCAGAGGCTGGAAGGAAGAATAATAGAAAGCAGTTGTGGATGGTAGCACAACACCACCTAAGAAAAAAACAGTTGCAATAGAACAAGAAGGCGAGCAAGCCTAACAGGAAAACATAACCCAGCTATATATATGACTGAATATAATTGTAAAAGGGTTGGTTAGGTTGGGTTGATGTTGTTGTTGTTCATTTAGTTTGTTGGTTCACTCATTCATGAGTTGAGTAGATTCGGGTTGAGTCACATCTATCAGAGTCACCCAAGGTTTTGTGATTAGTTGTTGCTACCTGTTGTAAGTTGAGAAGAGGAGAGTCTGTAATAAATGAGACCCATTAGTTGGGGAATTTGAACTCTGTGGCTGAGGCCTAGAGCCAAGAGTCTGTACCGAATATCTCTATGTAATTCTGAGTCTGTAGTGCAAGAAAGACCTCAGAGATAATATGATAAAGGAGAACCAAATTTTCAAAATAGGATGTGTCTTGTATGTTTACTTGTGCAATACATTGTTCCTTTATGGGTTATGAGTTCTTTTTAATGGTTCTATGCTTAAAGCGTTGTTCATAATGTAAGTAGGTTCAGTTCTTGCAATTAGATGTTTTAGATATGATGTTTCTCTTGCGCAAGAACAGGAATGAGTTATGGATGATCTATGGATTCTCTTTGGTATTTTCCCTACCCTTCCCTATGTTTTTGTCTCAGTAGTGCTTCATATGAGACTTATTCTCTTCGGAGGAGATGAAAATGTCAGCGCTCTAGACTACATGGTACCTTTTTTGGTAACCTAAAAAGAACCATGGTCTGATCTAATCCACGCCAACATATCCCATCAAGCTCAAATCAAAAAATTGAAGGCAGAGTTGCAGTATTTCAAAGAAAAATTGGCCAAAAGAAACCCAAACATGCTCCAAGTTTTATACCAGGAGAAGCTCTAGAACTAAAAGATAAATATAAATACATTGAGCCTCCGTAATCAACATCAGTTTTGGTCACAGTTTATGTTTCATGCATTTTACAACATTTTTGGTGATGGCTATGATTTTTAAACCATGATCAACAATTGTGGTGTTTTCCTCTAGTCATATATCAAGATAATGAATTTTTTGCAGCATAGATGGACACCTGATATAATTTTGAGATGTTAAAATTTTTTCGTAAAGTGAAACAATCCACTACAAGAAATTTTGCAGTGCTTGGTGCTGCGAACTTTTTTTTTGGAGATTTTTGAGGGAAAGGCAATTGCCAGATGTCAATATGGATGTGTACCAACACTCTAAGGATTAGTTTCATTTTGGGAGGACACATATCTCAAGAAGATCCACTCTTATGGACACATCATCAGCCAATAAAGAATGTTGCATATGTTTCCAACATCTTCCTTTTTATTAGAAATTTGTTTCTTTTATGTTGTACACATGTTTCCACACTTCAATTAGGCACAAGGATCCTATGAGGAAGTTGGGATGTGAATTGTAGAGCTGGCAATGATAGTTTAGGATATTTAAAGAGAATTGTAATACTGGGGAGGGGTTCGAGGGGTGTGACTGAGAACTCTTATTTTGATATTGTTTTGTAACATAGTTTCCCCTTATTGTATGGAACAAATCCAAGATACTTTGAATAGTGGAAATCAATCTCTCTTTTCTTGATTATCTTTTGTTGTCTTACTTTGATTACAATCTATGTGAATGAATCATTTGATTAGTTTTTTCTTTATTGCAATAAAGGATCTATTGTGATATTGTATGCAAGTGTATCAGAGTATTTTCTCTTTGGTTATAAGAGGTTCTTATTTTAGAGATATTTTTTCATATGTGTGGCAGTGTTACCGGATGTAAATGATATGCATATTATACTTTCTTTGTCAATTATTCCATCTATCACTTTATCTCTTAAAACCCGATCTGAAAATATTTCAAGGCCTTGCTTGTTGGTGTATATTGTATGGAGTTATCTATAATTGACATCTTTAACTGATTTTTCCATCCATTTTACACCTTTTATAAACAATTATCTTTACATTCTAATCGGTATTGGGCTTGCACTTACAACAGTTTAAGTGTGAATTCTAGTGCTAACATTGTGTGCGCCACTGTCGGGGACAGAAATGAAGTAATCTTCCCTGGGAGAATGATATAGAACAGATCCAGTCTTTGATGGTGAACAAGGGTTGGTAACATAATAGAGACTGCATCATTCACCTGATGACTCCACTCCATGAAGAAAGAACATGTTGGAGACTTCACTGATATAGGACGTAAATGGAAATGGATGCTATCCTTGCTTAGAGGTATGCATTTTGTGATTTCTCAAACATAGTTGGTTTTCCACATCCAGTACATACTATAACTGAATGGGATTAATATCTCCCCATATTTAGAGAAAGTGTTGGATGTAGACCCATTCTAGGGAAAAGGCTATTTTTGGGGAGAGAAGCATGAAGGGAAGAAAAGACAGCTGGAAGGAAAAGAAACACATGCGAGGGAAGTGTGTGAGGCATGCATCCAAGGGAGACCTAATTACATTAGGGTTAGGGTTTTTTCAATATATTGTAATGGATGATGAGACAAGAATATATATAAGTAGTACCTAGGAGGACCTATAGGGAGAGAGGAGAGACCTAGAGGGGTACATGAGTTAGATAGATACAGAAGAGATCAATAGTACCTAGGAGGTAGAGAGAGTCTGGAAGTTGTAATATTTGTAATAACTGCAACATGTCGTAAGCTGGTGAGATAGAGGAGAATTGAGAAACTTGATCCTGAGGGTTAGATCATAGGTTGAGGAACCTGGTGCAATCTAGTTAGCCTCACAGGGATCATGAAGCCTGCTGATATTGTAAAATCCAAGACTGTAAACACGCACGGTGTGACATATTGTTGAGACATAATAAAGAGCTTGAGATCTAGATCTTTGTGGACATATCCCAGGAGGGGGTTAACCATGGTAAATCTTGTGCTATGTGATTGAATGTATGCATCTACATTGTTGTTAATAATTAAATGCTAGATGAATGAATGAAGGAACTAGTTATATCTGATAATCCACATGCATGAAAAAAAATGATTGTTTTAATCAAGAGGTTATACTAAATAAATAAAGATCACAAGGTATAACCACATATCACCACTCATTCCTAGGATGCAATAACCTAAGTATTGCAACCACCAATATAGCTATCTCGGGTGAGATTGCGCAATACACCCTGTGTGTTGCGTTGCCTTATAGTTTACTAGGGGGGGCGATAGTTTTAGATGGATTTGTTGGGATCTTGTTACATCTGAACCTAGGTCAACCTATGAAAGCAAGGTAATATCAGAGTAGATGACTGATAAAGTATAATAATAAACCAACAAATGGTTCTGTTGTCGATCGGTTGGAACAAGATGGGGTTGAGTGAATGAGATCTATTGAAGAAGCATCAAAAGAATGTTAGATATGATGACAAGATGTTAAGAGAATGAGAATCTAAAAGTGGATGTTGATGCCATGGAACCAAAAGAAGGAAAATATAGTGTTACACATCAAAACTACTCATTGCGATGATGTCCTAGTGTCATCATTACCAATGTCGCAAGTGTCGCATTTTGGCTGCAAGTGTCGCAAATATCATACTATTATCTTGCCTATGTCATGTCTTGGACAACATTATCAAGAACACTTAAAAGACAACTCAAAATAATGGTTTTGAAGAGGAGAAATAATTTGACAAAGAGTACAAGTATTTTGCCACGGAAAAAACCACTCAAAAATCAATTTCGGAAGGCAACGCTCCCCTTTACACTGTCAGGGAGTGCCAGCGCTCTGTACCCTCTGTTGGGGGAGCGTTGCAACACTTTTTTCCCTATTCTGAGGGAGCACTAGACCTTTTTTAGCGAATTTTGGACTATTGAGGAAAATCATGGAAGAATCCCCCTCATCCTGGAGTTGGTTAGATTTGGATCTGAGGTCAAGGCTTGATCTTAGGGAAGATCCACAACTGAAGGAGAAATATCCTCAACCCACCCCAAGAATATCTTAAGTGGTTAGGCCTCTCTAAGCCTATATAAGGAGGCCTCCTCATGGTAAAAGGAAGATACATTGAAGGCATCAAACTTATGATCTCATAAGGGAGATTTATCAGTGAAGTTACAGTCATTTTGATCGTGGAACTTTTGAGCAAGAGTCTGGACAAAGAGAGATTGGTGAAGCTACTACATCTACATCATGGTTGTAAGCACTTTTCTTTGTTTTGATTAATATATATATGTGTTTGGCCTGTTTCCTTCAAATTCATGTATGTTTCATGAATTTGTTCTTTTTGATAGATCTATTTCAAAGCTAATCATGGTAGGAATAGGAAGTATGTTTTGTCATTGTTGTTTCTTCGATTGCAGGACTTTCTGAAGAACTTGGAGATCAAGATCAACCTAGATCGAGCAAGGACAAATGTTATTAAAGGTATTTATATTCCTTTCTTCTTATTCCTCAACTAGTTTAGCTTCATTAGAAGGAATGTCAGTGTTCAACATTTGCACCTTTCTGTCTTGGTTATAGGGGTCTAGTATCCAAGAGGAAATTCACTTGTCCATAGGGGGATTATCCTATAACATAAATTGGCGACTCCATTGGGGAAATCAAATCTTTTAGTTTTGGTTTCCTTCCTATATCTTGTTTTAGACTTTGCTCATTTTTTATCATATTCATATTGTGTCTTTGATTCTTAGATGTGTTGATTGGCTCTTTACTTCATCTTATACACTTTGAATTTATGATTTTGCTTGAGTTTTTGGATTTTTGGGATTTTTTCTTAATTTTGAGAAGCTAGCGCTCCCCTGCCTCTGCTACCTGAGCATTGGTGCTCCCCGCCAAGCTTCCACAGAGCATTGCAACACTCTGGTGTCCTTGACACCAGAGAGATGCTCTTTTTTTGTTAGAAATATTGTAGGGAATTAGTCTCTGAGTCCATTTTTAGTTGTTTGAATTATCTCAGAGTTCTTACAAACTCAATGTATCTTTGTTTTAGCCTTCAACACTTTCTTTTCTGAGAATTAATTATCTTTCGTTTGGATTTTTAACATTTTTTCCTTACTTTGAGTCACTCTTCTCCTTTTAAGAATTGGAATCAAATTATTGTTTTCTTCTAATTTTTCTGATTGAATGAAAGCTATGGTAAGGAAAATCAGAGATCTATGAACCTTTCCATTTGATCTTTGACTTCATTTTTCCAGCATTTATCTTTTGTTTGATATTTTTGGTTCTTTTTTGCAAATTTGGTTTTCCTTTTTGTTTCTTGTTTAATCACAACGAGAGTGTGTTTTTGTTTATGTGAAGTTTTCTTCTGATTGTCTAAATCTCATTGATCTTAAAGTCTGATTGACATAGGAATCTTTACATCAGATTGATTATCATTCACACAAACAAAAGGATATATTTTGTCTGATTGGTTTTTGGATCTTAGACCAATTCTATGAAAATTTTAGCATTATATTGGATTTATTGAGAAACAATTGCATGAGGATACTGCATCTTAGTGTTTGAAAGTGAAAAGAACATTTTTCCCCTTCCCTTAAATCATTCATTGAAAGAAAAGACTATTTATCATCTCTTATGCATTTTTTGGGAATTGAGTCATTATACCATAAAGTTTCACTTTCATACACCCCTGAGTAAAGAACATCTGCAAAATTAATGCTAATTAAAATTGTTCTAGAACATTTTTTTTTTAGAATATTCCACCAACATTAGACTAAGATTATCACTTTGGATTAGGCTGTGAGTACAACTCTCCAAAGTATTCAAAACAAACACTAGTATCTTGCGATAGGGAGAGAAAATTCAATTGTCGTATAGGTTTTCTAGGATCCCCCTCTCACACAGGGGTTACGCACGAGGTCGCGTTTGGGAGAGTTACAGAGATTATCCATCCATGTTCAACCATTTGTAGTAGTTAGATCATATATTGGGGAGGTTATTATTGAGGTTCAACTATTTTCATTTGATCTACGATTGCCATTGAATTCAAATCTGTTTGGGATCCTGCAGTTTCTATTCAGGTTCACTTGTCCTGATTCTCTTGAAAGGATTTTTAGACTTGTTATCCTCTTGTTAAGAAACAATACCAGGTCTGAAGATATAATCAACACAATTCTTGAATACACAATAGATCCATAGAAAAAAATAGAAGAAACCATAATGGCCTGGAAAACCCTTGAGGTGGGGCAACACCATGCAATGGATCTTATTGGAAGAGATCATCTCTCATTCACTTGCCTCTTCGAGGGGCATCCTCTATTAATTTCATCAAATACAATAATTCTCTTCATATCCCATTTACATTGTTTGAACCCCTTTGCCTTAGTGCTACCATCACCCACAAGACTGTTCTAGGAGAATTTTCTAGAAGTAGAACCTTCTAAAGTCATTTTACATTTATTATATCTAACTACCATAGTGGGCCTTATTGTAATATAGTGGAACTAGTCCACCATACATTGAATGAACTCCACATATTATCATTGTGGGCCCTCTGGGCCCCCCCATACCTCTCTAGCTACCTTACATTTCCATCCCATATGGCGTTGTCCCTCAGCAACGATGTAACTAACTCCATACGAGGGGTCCCATGGACAATTTGTGGACCGTAATGCTGAAGGAGACTAAAGAACCAAAGTCCCATGTAGAAAGGAAATCCACCATGTTGGAAGTAGTCGACCACCATTGTAAAAGCATGGGTCCCATGTCCAAGTGTTCGTTTGAACTCCCCGTAGAAGATTTTTGGAACCCAATAGCTCCAACTCCAAATGATGCTCCAAAGTGACACACCTATCATGTGGATCCAAATAAGAGATCCATCCATCCACATAGTGGAAAAGGGTGTTAGCAGTCGAAGGAATAATACCAACTGTAGAATATGTAGACTGAACGTCGGTAACTAGCTCTTGATGTGGGACATTGATGTTCTCTGCAAAGGTGGAGTGGATGTAAATAAAATATGGAAGTGGTTGTCATCCAGGAAATGACAACTATCCATACAATCATAACAATGTTCCCTCAAAATCATACAAGCATATATTTCTTTATTATCTAATATTCATCCTTGGGCCCTCCATAAGAAATCTCTCTCTGCATGTCATTCAATGAATCTTGAATACCTACGAAAACTATCATTGAGACCATGTGTGAAGCTGTCTGTGAGGCTATCTGTGGTATGCGTGAGGAGTTATGTGCAAAATGCATTCAATCTGTTGTCATCAATTGGGTTTGAATGATTCAAAGAATTTCTTTCAAAGTTTGAGCGAAATATCATCCCAGGCACCTATGAAATCTTAGGATCTCTGCTTGGTAGTCATGGAAAACTCAAAAATGAACCCAAGAGTTTATTTGTCGTGACTTTTAGGAAAAACCACAAAAAGTGTTGATTTTAGAATGCTCATAACTTCACTTCGCGGACTCGTTTGATTTATTTTGAAATTGGGTGAGTGTGTGAAGGAGAACTTCGGATCTGTAATTTACGGGCAAATTCTGGCCTCAAACCTGCAGTAAAATGGGTAGCCAGTGTGAGAAAAATGCAATTGATTTTAAAAACCTCGGTATCTTGACCTTGGGACTTTCAGGTTTAGGACAATTTTGTTTTAGCAGGTGTTTTTACGGAAATCGAATACAATCATTTTCACCACAAATTTTTGCACTGAAATATGCCAGAAAATGTCTGGAATGTCCATGATCCTCTTTTTTCTTCTCAAAAAAAAATGCGCAGAAAATAAAAATAGTTGTCCACAACTCCAACCAAGGAAAGTACTCTGATACAAATTGTTAAGAACAATACAGGATCTGAAGATATAATCCAGCAATTCTTGAATACACCAATAGATCCACAAAGCAAGATGAAGAAACCACACAATATTATTACCAAACCCTTGAGGGTGGGGCAACACCATACAATGGATCCTATTATGGAAGGGATCATCTCACGTTCACTTGCTTCTTTGAAGGGGCATCTTCCTATTGAGCTATGCTCCAAATACAATAATTCTCTCTTCATATCCCATTGCATTAACAGAGACCCCTTTATATAGTGCTACCATCACCCTAAGAGCATTCTAGAGGAGGAGGAATCTTCTAGAGGTAGAACCTTCTAAAGTCATTTACATTTATTATATCTAACTAACACTACCATGGTGGGCTGTTATTTAATAATATTATAGTGGAACTGAGTCCACCTTACATTGAATGACCTCCACTATTATCACTATGGGCCCTGCAATTTATATTAAGATCAAGAACCGAATATAAATATATCACAATAGATCCAAATATGTCTGAATACAATACCACACAAGATATATGAAACCATATGAAAACCACAACTTTATTATAGAAACCCTTGAGGTAGGGAAACACCATACAATGTGGATCCTATTGTGGAGGGATCATCTCCACGTTCACTTTCTTCTTCGAGGGGGGCAACCTCATAGTGAGCTTCAACTCCAAATACAATACTTCACTTTCGTATCTTACATTACATTGCTTGAACCCCTTTATATGAACACCATCACTAAGAACTGTTCTAGAGGAGGAATCTTCTAGAAGTAGAGACTTCTAAAGTCCTTTTACATTTATTATATCTAACTACCATAGTGGGCCTTATTTAATAGTATAGTGGACCTAGTCCCTGCCCATTTAATAACCTCCACTATTATTACTATGGACCCTCACGGGCCCCCACTACCTCTCTAGCTGCTTTACACCTACCCATGCGTTCGGGACTTGTGTTGGTACACTTGGTATTTGCGAGAGTTAGTGTCCTTAGTATCCATAATCTTTAGGTTCTTACACAGGTGGCAATTGAATGTAAGAGTCTCAGCGTACTTGGAGCAGACATTTGGTCAAACTCCACTTTCGAAGACTCCTTGGAGAGTAAATCCACATTCGCATTATTGAGTTTGTACAAAGGTGTAGAATCCGGATTAAGCGGAGTTTACCATCATAGATGTTCCACCACTCTCATATCTAGCCTTCTTACTTTGTTCCAGTGATGTTGGATTTCATCACCAACTGAAGTATGGTCATTGAGAGAAGGTTTTTGTTTGCTTGGTTTGATTCCTATATTTTAGTGTGTGTTGTTCTTTTTCATTAGTTGGCCATGGTTTTGCATAAATTGTTGGTTCCAGTTATTGACCCTCTGCGCCGTTCATAGCAGATGCAAGGGCTACCCGGAAGTCACGGAGGGTTATCAAATTTTCTACTAACCCACTTGGGAACTATCACCTCATTAGGTAGGGTCGAGGCACCACCACTTTACAGAGTGGAAAGGAATGACTCTTTAGAACATTTCCAAATTTATGATTCTCTAGAGTCTTTTCGACTTCCTCACGATTATGAGAGATGTATTCTCTGACTAAATTCATCGAGAGAACTTGTTGTTGACATACAGATAATCGGACCCTCCACCAAACCACGAAGGGTGAGAATCCCTTTTGGACTAATGACATATTTAGAAACCCACCTCACACAGTGCGAGACCATTTTGGCAACTTGCGGGCGGGCCCTGATTCACCTATCATTTCACAACTGCCTAAAACGTCTGTTACCTACACAATACCATTCAACCATTTTTCTGGTGCAACCAACAATATCACCTTCATTCCAGACACACAATCAATTAGTCCTTGCTCGAGCATTTCTCTCCAGATGGCCCATACTACTATGATCCCACAAGCTACAACTATTTCTACTAGGAATGTGGTCATCACCCAAGCTCCTATTGGAACACCACTTAGACCAAATCCATATGTTCCACTTGGAGTACGGAGATTTGAATCCTTCCATTATAAACACTACCTAGGTTACACCCGAAGGTTCTATCCCTACACATTTGTTTGGAGGAGCTGGTCTTGGTGGCTCTAATCTAGTTGGAGTCTCCAATTATTCATTCATTTTTGGTTTCGGTCCTAGGCTCAACCTCCCGGAAACCTCCATTGGGGAAACCACCGTTTGGGGAAACCTCCTAGAAACCTCCATTTGGGGGAAACCTCCATTTGGTGGCCAAACTCAAATGGGGACTCAACCTCCACTTGGGGGGAAAACTCAGACTAGATTCCATAACCCATTGTATGGATGGAATAAGCGACACCTAATCTTTAGCATTCAACAAATGCTTATCTTTCCCCAGGAGGATCCTCAAAAGGACAACAACCTTCACTTTTCCCATGGGACCTGTATGTATCCTCCCTCATGGACAAAATGTTTATCCTCCTTATGGGAAAATAAAACAAAATGTTTATCCTCCTTATGGGAAAATAAATCATCTGGCTTACAATCCTCAGAACCCGTCGGGTTATCCTCCCTTTGCAAATACTTCTCAACCATCATTGAATCCTGGTTATACTGGTCAACAACAACCGTATGTAGGAGGACCTACTTGATACAATTATCCACCTTGTTAGCATCGAAAGTCACTCCTAGATTGTGGCAAAAGTAGATCCCAAAGCCCATCAGTTTATGTCATGAATAATTTAATGGGGTGATCGGATGGATAGAGGCCCAGGAAGATATCGCCCTAACTCAAAAAATCGGACTTGGTATGTAACAAAAAAAGAGGTATTGATCTAACTTCAGTCAGTGAGTAGATTGTAAAATGAGCAGATGGAAGACTTGGTAAGAGGAGGGAGCAAGACTACCTTGGGCATCAGGCCCTTCAACAGCTTGAAGAGGAAAAACTCAGAACACAAAATCCTCTTGGTTCAAAGTTTTGGGGAACTGAAAGGTGACTTGACTGGATCTTCCAATTCCAAGCCATTCAACATTGAGAAAATACAAGAGCTGATTAGAAACCATGCAACTATTACAGTGATCCAACATACATCATCCTATAACAACGCAACTCCACTGGATCCTCCAATTCCAAGCAGTTCTAACACAGTGTAAACATTGAGATGGAAAGAAACTAACATTCATAAGGCAAGAAGTCTCAAGTGCCAATACATAACCAGTGAAACTAGTGCTTCATAAAAAAATTACAATCCGGAGCCTAGCTCAACCATCGATCCCTTTAAAAATACAAAAAATGAGTAAATATACTCATAAACCTTCACCCAGCAGAGGCGTCTCAGGACTTTCAAGGTGTGGCGTCTCCTCTATCAAATATGGCCTGAACTCCTTTGTCATACATCACCTTAACTTTGCATGGCCTTTGCAGGGGAGGTAGCTGAAACATTAAAGGCTAAAATAGCGTGTGCAGACTCCTCTAGTTAGACAAGAACTCGTCATGGCTTCTTTAGAGAAAACCAGCGTATAGGACCATCTCAGGTAGACTACCTACCGGAACCTCCATGCTTTGCATTTAATGAGTGAGCCGAGGTTTCAACTACCTCCATCCACCTTCATTTATTTTTATCAAGGACCAAGATCGAGGTCAAGTTGAACTGGTTTCTGGAGAACGCGGTGATCCCTTCTGCAGCTAAACCTAGTGCTTCAACTTTTTTCGCAGTTCTTTCTATCACCCCCAGGTGACCATGGACTGTGACCCTATGCCTATATTCAAAGGCGATTTCGAGATTTCGGTGTTTTGGACTTCGAGGCTCTGAAATGTAGTGGAAGGAGGAGACACTCTGTTCTCTCGAAGTCTTGATAGCCAAAATGGCTTGATCACACACCACGTGTCCCTTTGGATGGATGGCCTAGATCATCTCTTGATCAATGATCCTGTTCCTTTTCAGCGTTTTGGGCTTCAGAGATCTGAAATGCAGTGGCAGGAGGAGACCCTCTGTTCTCCTGAAGTACCGATAGCCGAAATGTCTTGATCACACACCACGTGTTCCTTTGGATGGACGTCCTAGATCATCTCTGATGGACATCGATCTGCCCCCTCTGGGATTCTCACCATTGAAAGACAAAGTGCCCGCTCGCTTGATTTTAAGACGGAAATGGGCTCGTTCTATGGGCTGCACTTGGCGCTCATGGCTGTGGCCTTTGAATAAAATACACTCGACTGGTTTTCAAACCCCACTTCTATACATTTACACCAGGGGCCTGAAACCAGAAGAAAACACCCTCTTGCAAGAATTTGCACTAACATTAGGCTCCATGGGGGATAGAGTCATCCCTGTGATGCTCTAAGAACTCATTTGTAGCTTCAGTGCCTTGTTGTTGGGCTATGGAGTCGTATATTAAGCCAAAAATAAATAAGTAAGCAACTAAAAGGACAATATTTACAAAACGAGGAGCCGCCTACAACTCAAACAAAACATATTTTCAGGAAATGCCCATTTACTGGGCCATTAAAAACTTCCTCACCCTCTAAATCCTACAACCTATAATTGTTATTTGAGAATACTTCAGTGATCCTAAAAGGATCGATCCAAAGGGCATCAAATTTGTTGTGTTTTCCCCTATCCTGCCTGGGTGCATCCCACTTAAGCACCGAATCCCCGAGCTCGAATTCCTTCTTTGTGACCTTCTTGTCAAAAGCCTGGTTAACCTTCTGCTAACGACTATGGACCACTTCCATCACCTGTTCCATGATCTGTTTCACCTCCACTATTTGATGAATCCTCCTGACCATATGATCTAGCTCTCCTTCAAGATCCTAGAAGAATGTTTCTACAGGTAACGCGAGTTGAGTGGGAAGAATATCCTCCATCCCATAAACCAGTTGAAAAGGTGAGGTGCCCAGGGAATTTTTTGTTGTCACTCAATCGGCCCATGGGGTGAATTTGAGCTTTGAATCCCAAGCCCTCGTATTGTCTTCCAACAATATTTTGATGAGCTTGATTAGGCTTTTATTGGAATATTTTTCCAGTCCATTTCCTTGAGGATAATAGGGGGTGGAGTGAATCAGTGAAATTTTGAACTATTCATAGAACTTAATCAGAGGCTTAGACTTGAAATAAGCATCATTATCAGTGA
>SNQJ01S0176535.1:8553-18970 GCA_010110895.2 Picea sitchensis | reverse complement strand
ATTTTTTTGGCTGAAGAATGTTGAAATTACAGGAAGAAATGGTCTTGGATATGGCAGTGTTGTAATCCCATAAAGAAGATCAATGCCTATTGCTGCAAAAGACAAATTATTATGAGAAAAAACTCATGTCTAGGAGTATTATTTTCCTGTATAAAATCAATTTCAGAAATTAATAATTACAAATTTCTATGTTATGCTGACAGTTTGTGTGATCGAATGAAAGATTGAGAAAATTGCAGGTAGCATGGTCTTGGATATGGAAGGAATGTAAGCCCATAAGGAAGACTAATATCTATAGTTGCAGAGCCAAACATTATGAGCAGAAAGCTCATGCTTGGGAAAATTTTGTTTTCTTGTATAAAACAGATTTGATATTTAATATTGAAAATTGTTATAGTGATACCTCATGATCATTGTATGTGTATATTACAAATGAGATGTTGGATATGCGAGCCAGAAAGCATGGGAAAGGCTATTTTTGGGACATGAGAACCCTATGGTAAGTCATGATCTCCCTAGAATATGTTCTGTTGTGGTAACACCAACTAGAGAGTCACATCGGTTATAAGAATCAATATAGTCTCTAGAAATCTTCTTGTGCAAGAAATCCTTGGCCAGGAAAGTGGATTGCTTGAGGGATTGTATAGCAAAGAAGGGGATTATTGAGCCTGTGCCTGGAAGGTGAGTGACCACAAAGAAGATGAGACTTTGATATCTCTTGTAAACTATTGATTGGGATCATGCACACAATGGATATGTCAAGGAAAATAGTTAGCCAAGTTAACGAGACAACCATATGGATGTAGATCCACTAACTACACAGATAAGCATTGTGCTGGATTATGAAAATTTACTCTTAGATTATGAACAAAAATAAAAAAATTATGCACAAATTGTGAATTGACGTGCTCGCTGATTTGAAATGTTGTAGGAAAACGATGAATGTTGAGGATCTAGAAAAGTACGAGACAATGAGGGAAAATAAGAAGGTGATGTTGGAGTAGTTGAATGACAAAGGCATGGAATGAAGAAAGTCCAATGGACTTGTTGCATTTGGATTTCTGGAAGCCGAAACTCTTAAACTTTCTGGCCAAGTGCACTGGATCCATGGAGAGAAGTGGAACAACCTGAGGGATTGCATGGCAGAGAAAGGGGTTCTCTTTTTTGGGTTGTGTAGGGCTGAGAGGGAAGGAGAGATTGTTGGTTGGAACCGGTGCCATAATTATAAATTTGGAAGGTCATTATAAATGTTTTGCGTTGGAATTCCCATGGATACATGTTTATTGTTAGGCCAGAGTGCCTATGTATATAAGAATTGGATAGATTGCATGTGTGGATTAAGGCCAAAGAGCCTAGATTTGTAATGTTAATAACATTTTAATGGTGTTGTGTAGTGAGGACAATGCCAAAATAAGGGGAGGGGGATGTAACACCTCGGTTTTAAATCTTATGAACTATAATGTATTATATAATTGTGACTTAGGCTGGTGAGTTGTTAAAGTTGAAAAAAGGCTAGAGTGCCTAGGAAATGTAATACTTCATATACATTAATAAAATACACCATTGGCTGCAAGACAAACAAGGACAAAAGAGACAGAGGGATATGATTCCATGAGAGAGGGGGCTTGACGGGATAAGTATTATTATTATTTTATTTTACCCATAATTGATTTTATAGAGAAAAGGGGTTACATGAGATTCTTGGGAGGGAGGCCATGTGGCTCTTGTATTCATGTAATTTTAACATACCTTGGGGGAAGTTTTGGGTTGTCTCCTTCTTCTTCGTCTTCTTCCCCTTGTTCTTCTTCTTATTATTTTTTCCTCACTCATTCTATATATTTTGTGTTCTCTTGGTCTGAGCATGGATATGAATGGTTGTTTGGGTGGCTCTTGGTTAAGTTTGCTCACAGTTGCGAATCTTGAGAGTCCCATCATGGATATTCTTGACCAGAAGCACTGGATCCCTGGAAGGAGATGGACAACCTGAGGGACTACACGACAAATAAGGGGGCCCATTCTCTTGGGTTGTGCAGGATGGGTAGAAGAGGGATGGTGGACTTTGGATTGTTGTGAGTATTGAAAGGACTCTGATGGCTTGAGTGCTAAAAATCCTGTTAGTTATGAGTTTGATGGAAGTTCGGATAGAACTATCCACAATTGAGAATCCTTGGAGTTTCCAGTAGGGAAATTTCTTGTCTAGTAGAAATGGAGCTCTGGAGAGAAATGGGACATCCTGAGGGACTACATGGCAGAGAAAGGTGTTCATTTCTTTGGGTTGTCCAAGCTAAGGGGGAAAGAGAGCTGGAAATTCGGATTTGTTGTGTGGTTGGGAAACCTGAGAGCTAGTTAGCCAACTATTATGTGTTTAGACTTGGCCTAGGACCCATCCTTCTGGATTCATAGCCCTGGCTCGGGGGTGACCTGTTGTTGAGAGTAAATGAAAAACAATGTCTATGGTTGGGAGGAATTTCCTTGGTCTACAACTAGTTGGTGAACGTTTACTTGCAAAGATAAGTGCTCTCTGTGTTTTCTGTGCAATGTTTATTTCCACTGTGTATTTAATTATCTCTGATATATGTATTTTTAATATGCCTGCATGTTGGTTATTTGATGTGCATGACACGTTGTTTACTGATTTATGTTGTAGCAGAGATATTGTCTTATGCATGTGGTTTTCATGCCTCTTTTATTAACGAAAACTCATTCGATTTCAAGATAAGTTCAGAGAACTAAGTCAAGGGACTGCAATGTGCTCCGCTTGGTGGCTGGGAGTGTTGTAGCATGTTTAAGTAGCATAACCTAGCCTGTGGGTGGTTGGGTACATTACATTATTATTCATTATTTGGATGGAAAATTGGGTTGAAATAATAATTTATCAATATATGAGGAGTTATAATGTGACATAAGTTTCAAAACGTCATGACATGTTGTAGTTTTAGGTGCATATCTCAATTAGCATGGTGGGTCTTCATGTTTTCCTAAGTTTTTTTACTTTAGATATAAATTTTATATTGATTAAAAAAAACTCTTTTGTCACACTCAAGTATGAAAAAATTCTATTATTTTATTATATTAGTTTTTTTAAATGTCTTTAATTGTTCATAGCCCTCTAAGTACTATAAAAAGTAAAAAGGTGGAAAGACAAAGGCATCTCAGCACATGTATACCAAATATTTAATCTTTGTCTAACATTTATCTGAATTCAACACACATTTTCATTACATTTCAAAAGATATAACAACATTGATGATACCATGAAAAAAACTATTCTATCCCATGAATCAAGGAGTTTAATGAATTTTTGTTTCTATCCCATGTAATAATTAGTTAATATGTACATATTGTAGGGTGATTGGCATATCGTGACTACCTCTCTTTGAAATCAAGCTCTGCGTCTTCTCTCTTTGTTCAGATTTCGTACCTCTTCCTTATATGGTTTTGAATACATCAAAGATAACTAAGGAGGTTGTTATTTTGTTGAATGTAATTTTGATGGACCATAACGGGTGCGATTTGTTTTATATGGAGGTATTTTTATTTTACTTTTAATTTTTAAATATTTATATGCTTTTTTATTTTCTTTATTTTCATATTTTCATAAAAAACTCAAGATAGGAGAATCATAAAAAACTCAAGATCCCTCCATCATATCCCAGAATGGTCTTTTTTCTGCATATGGGCCGTATAAATTAATTAATTTAATCTGAATATTGAATTCTTTAACAGTCAATTCCACTGATATTGTCGATATCAGATTTGATGATGAGAGATATTGAAAATCGGGTCTCAAAGTAGTAAGCAGGCCACCGAATAAACCTTCTACATCCAAAGTGATAAATAAGCAACCTTTCAACCAAGGTTCGAAAGTTGCTTGAGCTTTAGAACCTACAACCATAGTTTCTTGAATTAGGATTATCCCCGGATTGCAGATTCTTAAGAGCCTCTTGAGGGACAATAGTTTGGGGACTCCCCCTACCCCTCTCACTTTGAAAGAGAGTAAAATCATGGAAAAACCCTAGGCAAGGCCTTCCCCGCTCCAAGAGACCTCTAAATGGTTGTTTATTTGTCTCTTTTGATATCAAGAACTACCTTCTGTTGTGATTTGGATAAATGGAATTTTCTCCCCACCTAAGGAGAAGTGTTTGCACGAAATCGAGACCAGGGTTCTTGGTAGTTACAAACAAAATGTATTTTTTTAGTCTAGGAACATTGGCATATTCAACCTTTTGCAAGGGAAGGAGGTCTTGCCCAAAGTGTAGTCGAGACTTGTGTGATGAAGGGAGTTATAGAGAATACAACATCAGATCTATTTCTACAATACTCATATCCATAGGTTAACCATAGATATCAAGTTGCGACAACGTTCAAATAGTATCAACAAAGATATTAACAAATATATAATAGTACTATAGATCCATTCACAACATAACAAATAACCATAAAACAAATTTTTAGGGCCCCATATCATATCATTCTATTAGCAACAACAATACCAAAAAATTCTTACTACATGGATCTGATAGATCGTCCTTAAAAATACATAGATCTTAAACACATCATATCACACAATGAGATCTAATTCCTCATAACCCATTATAGACTCTAGACTCACCATAGTTACAACAACAATACCAACACTAGACAATACCCAACACTAGTAAAACAAGCATTCATTATCCTTTTCTCTTTACATTGTTATTTTATTTATACTTGTGCGCCTTTGACAAAGTCAATTGACTAAATCAAATATGCTTATGTCCATGCACTGTATTCCTTTTATCCTCCCACAATATTTCCTTTTCCACCGCTTTAGAAGCTTCCAGTTGCCACACGGTGCATTTGATTCTTTCTGCTACTTACTCATCCTTATCACTTTATCCAAAAATGAAGGGCCCAACAGACCTTGACCAAAAATGTTGACTTTCCTCAAGTCAATCTTTCGCTTCTTTACTAGGGATTTCTTTAAACAAAGGGACCAACTCTGGTATAATCTACAGAGCTTTGCTGGTAGGAACTATCATATTGATCTAAGCAGTCTTGCCACTTGTGGACCAAAATAGATTCACCCACAACAAATTTGTGTGGTTCATCAACATCGGGCTCTTGCGGTTTAGTGGAAAGAAGAGTACCCCATTTTGTATCTACCACGAAATTCACTTAATGCATATGAATATAGGAAGTCTAGACTACATGATCAAATTCCCAAATCTCTTTCTTGGCAATTTGCGTGGCTTCAAACAATTCATCAAGATGATTGTCAACGTTTTGAATCTCTTGAAAATTTTCTTGTCGCGAAATAGGATCTGTTATAGCATATGCCTTTGAGTTCATCTTCTGTATTTGAACTCACAATTCTTCATCAGGATTGTTTCTTCACTCCAGCAGGCCAACCCAATCATTGATCATAGTGAAAATATGGTTTCACTCTCCAGTCTTTCTATGAAGGGAATACCGAATGGAATCCCCTACTGCAACCACTTGTGTAATTTTCTCAAACATATCCTTAGGATGCTCCTATTCTTTCAGTTGAATGGAATCCATTTGTTGTAGGTTGTCTTCCTTTTCAGCCAACTGGGAAAATGCACCTGCAAGGAGTTTGACATGTTGCACTGATGCAACATGAGTAATTCCATCTAGTAGTTGAGGGGAAGCTTGTCGGATCATAGGCCAAACTTCAACCAAATTCCCAGAAACAACATCGAGTGTTGATTGAGCATGTGCATGCCAGGTTTATGTGATATATTCTTCACACGAATAGCTTTGGTGTTTGCTATGTTGCGTTAGGATCCAAGGGGGGATGCTAGGACCCCTTTTCAAGGGTTCAGGGGCAGTTCCCTAGAGAAATTTTTTCCTTGGGAAACACATTGCATTTTTTCCTTGATTTGCGTGTCCATTTATGGGTGGTTTTTTGACACATGGTTTTTACTGATGGTTTTCTATTTTCAGTTAAGGAATTAGGGTTATTCACTAATCCAAGTCATTGGTTTAGGATTTTGGATGCCGCTGGCTCCTATATGTATATTGTAGTGTCAACAATGTATCATTATGAATGAATATAGTATATGTTGGTTTTCCCGGTTTGGGTTTCCAGGGGAAAAATCTTTGTGAAATGTGTGTATTTTCCATTGTATATTTTATGTTCTTTTATTGAAAATCTGTTTGTAGTAAAATATTGTACAAGGTTAAAATCTACATTTGGTATCAGAGCTTTGTTGGCTTCAGGGGGACGCCTTTGTAGTCAAGGGTTTGGCTCGGGATTGTGATAATCTTTGTTACAGTGGGAGATCTGTGGTATTTATTTTTTAGGGGAAAAGAAATGGCGAGAAGTTCGAAAATGGAGATCGAGAAGTTTAATGGGAAAAGTTCCGAGTTTTCGAAGCTCAATATGGAAGATATGTTGGTGGACAAATATCAGTGGATCACGGTGGATCCAAGTACTACACCTACATGAACTTTAGCAAATGATTGAAAAAATTTGGATCGGCAGATGAAGAGCACAATCTAACTATGTCTCTTAGATTCAATATTATTGAATGTGTCAGAGGAAGCTACAACCAAATATTTATGGGATAAGTTGGGGAAGTTGTATCAGTCTAAGTCCTTAGTAAATAAACTATTCCTGAGAAAGAGGTTTTATAAATTGAGGATGAGAGATGGAGACTCGGTGGCAGATCATTTGAATGCCTTCAATACTGTGGTAAGTCAGTTAGTATCTGTTGAGATTAAAATTTCAGATGAAGACAAGTGTATCAATTTACTATGATCTTTACCAAACTCGTGGGATAGTCTGATTGTGGCCATAGGTAGTAATACAACTTCCTTGAAGTTTTATTAAGTGGTATCATCCTTATTGTCGAAGGAGATGAGATGGAAGAACATGGAAGGACAGAGTACATATGCATTATTTGCAAGAGGACACTGCCAGGAAAGAAATAGATCTAATTCCTCAAGTGGGAGATCTAAGTCTAAGGGAAGATCTATGTCTATCAAAAAGTTTGTAAATGTATGTTGGAGATGTGGAAAGGGCACTACTAGAAGCATTGTAGATCCAAATTTGAGAAAAAGAAAGGATCTGAAGAATCTCCTTCTACAGAAGAAAAGACCTCCAAGGAATAAGTAGGTGATGTGTACTTGGATTCTTCAAGCACACATTTAGATAATGAGGCATGGTTGGTTGAATCAGGTGCATCCTTTCATATGACTCCCCATAGGGAGTGGTTCTGTGAATATGAAAGGTATGATGGAGGTAATGTTTTCCTAGGTGATGACTCGACAGCCACAATCCTAGGTAGAGGAAAAGTCAAGTTGAGGTTCATAGATGGAAGGATTAGAACACTACCTGGTGTTTTTCACATCCCAGGATTGGCCAAAAATTTGTTTTATGTAAGAAAAATAGATGATGCAGGGGTAAAAATAATATTTGAAAAGGAAACTTGCAGGATGGTTTGAGGAGAAATGGTGTTGCAGAAGGGAGTTTGGTTTGGAAATATATATAAGCTACAATGAAGCACTATTAGTGATGGGTGTAATAGTTCCATTGTTCCTGATATTGGAGTTGAAGAAGAAAGAACTCCTATAGTCTCTAGAGAAAAGGTTATGTTGTGGCATCAAAGACTGGGGCATATCGGAGAGAAGGGTCTTTGACTACTACATGGTAAAGGTATAGTTGAAGGTATGTCTAACTCCTCTCTGGATTTTGATTTCTATGAACATTGTGTATATGGGAAGTAGAATCAGGTAAGATTTCCCTTTGGTGAAATGAGGGCAGGAGGAATTTTATAGCTAGTTCACAGTGATTTGTTGGGACCTGTGTCGGTTCCATCATTGGGAAAATCTGTGTACTATGTTTCATTTATAGATACTTCTCGAGGAATATTTTGATATATTTCCTCAGGAAGAAATCTAAAATATTTGACATGTTTAAAGAGTTTAAGGCTCTTGTTGAGAATCAAACAGAGAAAATAATTAAGGTGATGAGGATAGAAATGGTGGATATTTCTACGGGAATGAATTTGAATAATTATGTAAGAAGTGAAGTATAGAAAGGAATAAGACTACTCCATATACACCTCATTAGAATGGAGTTACATAAAGGAAGAACAGGATGTTGATGGAAAAATCAAGGTGCATGCTCAGTGGTTCCGAGTTAGGGAAATAATTCTTGGTAGAGGCAGTGGGTACTGCATGTTACCTAGTCAACAGATCACTCTCATCAACACTGGATGACAAAACTCCACAAGAGGTATGGAATGGTAAGAAACCTTTTCTCACACATCTCAAGGTATTTGGTTGTGAGGTTGATGTTCATGTTCCAAAGGAAAACATGAATAAGCTAGATAAGAAGGCTGAAAAGTGTATCTTTATTGGGTATAAAGATGGTCTCAAAGGTTATAAGCTTTGGAACCCAGAAAATAAGAAGGTTGTGTATAGGCGAGATGTGGTATTTAGAGAAATGAGGGATGTTGTTAAACAGGAAGTCCTACCAAGTAAGGAAGAACCAGATAAAATAGAGTTTGATTTAAAGGATGATGAATGAGACTCTATAGAAGAACATGAATCAGAAGAAGAAGATCCTCATACTCCAATATTGAGGAGATCAGTTCAAGAAAGAAGGCTACCGGAAATGTATAATCCATCTGATATCCGTTCAATTTTTTCTTTGTCTATTACTGATGATGATCCTAGAAATGTCATGGAGGCAGTGGATTCAGAAGATGGAAAGATCTGGAAAAATGCCATGGATGAAGAAATGGCAGCCTTGGATAAGAATGAGGCTTGGGATCTAGTGGAGTTTCTGATTGGAAGAAATCCCATTAGTAGAAAATGGGTATTTAAAAAGAAGTTGAATGTATAAGGAAAAGTGGAGAAATAAAAATCTTGGTTAGTAGCAAAGGGTTATTAGCATGTTGAGGGAATTGATTTTGGTGAGATTTGTTCTCATGTTGCCAAGTTAACTTATATAATATTTTTTTTATTTGTTGTTGTTGCATTTGATTTTGAATTAGAATAGATGGATGTGAAGACAACATTCCTACACGGGGATCTGGAAGAAGAAATCTATATGAAGCAGCCAAAAGGATTTATTGTGAAGGGAAAGAAGGAGCTGGTATGCAAGATAAAAAATTCCATGTATGGTTTAAAACAATCACCAAGAATGTGGTATAAAAAATTTGATACTTATATGGTGGGACTTGGCTTGACAAGAAGCAAAGAGGATCATTGTGTGTATTTTAAATTAATTGGTGATCATTTGATTTATTGGGTCTTATATGTGGATGACATGTTGTTGATAGGAAACAACAAGGAGATTATCCAGGATGTGAAAACTTAGTTCTCCTATAAATTTGGCATGAAGGATCTTGGTGCTTCAAATTTCAATTTGGGCATGGAAATTAAAAGAGATTGAAAAAAGAGGAAACTCTGGTTAAATCAGAGAAAATTGTCAAGACAATATTGTAGAGGTTTAATATGCAGGAATGAAAACAGGTCAAGGTCCCTATTCGTGTTGGTGTAAAGTTATTTGCATATCAGTTTCCCAAGACACAGGAATAGGAGGAGGACATGTCTCTTGTTCCATATGTGAGTGCAGTTGGAAGTTTGATGTATGAAATGGTCCGTACTAGACCAGACTGAAGGATCAGATCCTGTCACAAACAAGGGAGGGTGAATTAGTGACACAACAATTATATCAATTTTTCATTTATTAATGAAAATAGAATTTTGACACTGTATTTTATCGTGGAACCCAAATGGGAAAACCAAAAACTCTTTTATGTTAACTGCAAAATTTGTTTTACATGTTACATAGAAGGAATATGTACTTCCTCTTTGATCAACACCGATTGATCAGGATGCACCCACACCCTGGTTTGCCAACACCAACTGATAGGATGCTACGGCCCCTTGTTTAGTCAGCTACAACTGACAAGGAAGAACCAACTCCCTCTACAGGCACCAACCTGCCTTTGCACCACCCAACCACCCTTAATGCATAGGTATTATATTTTCTTGCTGGAATCTGCTTCAACTTTTGATCTTTTAATCTGGACAATAGAGACACTTTTTTCTCCCACTTTTTCTGGTTTATATAATTTTCAAACTGGTGTGAGATTTAAAAACATCGTGTCATTTTATTTGAACCATTGTACCTTTTCATTTAAAGTGATAATCTAACTTTTAACTAATATCATTTTCCCTTTTTATTCTTTATTCATATTTTCATGATTTATTCTCTTTTAATCATGACTGTGTATCGATTCATTTTTGTCATAAATTGATCACAATCATGGATCAATTTAATCCTTTATACTCGATCCCTAATCTCTGTTATATTCATAGAAACCGGATTCTGTGGAGGCACTTCCTTCAAGCCATTTCATATGACCATGTGTTACAGAACCACGGGCTTACCAAATAT
>SNQJ01S0176534.1:8703-28647 GCA_010110895.2 Picea sitchensis | reverse complement strand
GATCGCTGGCAGGGTTATTAGTTTCATTTTATTTGTCAAATAAAATTGGTTTTTAAAGCCAATTTTGACTCTTGGATCGCTTGTAGGGTTATTAGTTTCTTCAAAATTTGGTTTTTAAAGCCAATTTTGACTCTCGGATTGCCCACTACTAATCACTAGTTAGGTCACAAACATACAAACCCAACACCCAAAATCAAGTGCCAAGTCGCAAGGAAGCACAATGTGCACAACACATCGAATGGACTTGGAGTCAGTTTTTTATTTAAAAACCAAAAAGTTCCTCCATTCTCATGCATGTGGGATATATATCCCATGTCAAATAAAGAGTGGAAACACACTAAGAGCATCAAATCAAACATTTGGATCCCTTGCACAGATGTTGAGCTTTGCAGGTGGCGTGGTAAATATTGAATGTCAAATGAGGATGCACTAGTGACTGCAATGGTTTATTGGATGCCATGTGTGGTAATATGAGATCGACAGGGAAACCTATGTCAGTGAGGATGTAACTAGTGGAATTTCTTCAGCTTTTAACTCTCACAAAGGGCATCAAATCTTTCCACCGAAGCACGAAGGGTTAATATTCAATGCCAGTTTGTGTTTGCAGATGATTTGAGGATTTTGAAAGCATTTTTCTACGCCAAGTATGCTCCTCGATATCCACATGTATTCAAAATAGTTGATTCATTAAGAGGAGGTTTCTCAGGGTTTCGAATACACAATATGGCTGCCATAAAAAGAACGCCAAATTTTCAAAGGGATTTCAGGGTATCGTGATATAAATTTAAATCTAATTATCAAATGAACAGTTATCACTGCCAAGTTCACTCTCATTAAGAAATGGCGATTTGGGCACTTTGCTTGATACCCACATCCAAGCCGATTTTCCTAATCATTATCTAATGCAAGCAGATTTTAACAAAAAGTGTCAAGAAATTAGAGGGGTGTTTTGCACGTTTGTCATCGGAGGCTAAACAACAAAAATAAGCAATAGGCTTCTCTCTTTAATGTTTTATGGGAATCGTTTCAAATCATTTTTCAAACACCTGAATCATCATTGGTACCATTAGTTGTAAAAATCTTCTGCAAATGTGAATGCTCATCGTTTCCAACAAAGAAAAATGCCTAAGGAAGATGGATATGCAGGCCATAAATAAATCACTTCGGAATCATGTTTATTATAGATGCAATTTTATGTGTGTTTCAGTTTCCCACTGCTAGAATCATGGAATAAACATAGTGAAGATGCAAGTTCTCTAGAGAGAGATGTGAACAAATGTGATGCCATTTGGAATTTAATTCCTCAGGATCAAAGACAATGTTGTCGTGGTCTGCGCCTTTAAAGAACTGATTATTGCAGAAGTTTCAAATCTCTGATTTTTGGCCTCCAGCTAGAATGAAAATGAGTTATTTGCTAACAAAACATGCTAACCACCTCATAAGTGACAAAAATTTATCTCATATGTTAGCTCTAGGTTATAGGCCTAACTATCATCCTTTTGAGTATGAAACTATCTTCTAGTGATTATTAGTCATCATTCATATCCAAACGAGTGAAGAAAAAATGAAAAGGATTCTCGCTGCACATTTTCTGAAGGTCATTGTTGTGCAACTGTGACAGGGCACAAAATAACCTACAGATCAGCTCATATAGATCAACAACTATGCCAGATCATCCTCTTCGAGTCCAGGAGCTTAAAGTCATCAAGATAGGGGTTTATAATCCTAATTTTGTTAAATGGTTTGTTATGTATTTAATGTGGTCAAAATAGAGTTCTATTTTATAGCAGGAAGTTTTTAGTTTGTTTCTATTTTTAATGTAACTAAATCCAAAACTGTAGGAAAGTGGTTGAAGCTCGACCTCATCAACTTGGAGAAGATTTTTTCCTTTATATTGGGTAATTTTGAATGTACTATGTGTTGAGTTCTAGACCTAAGAGGGGTTTTTAGGAGTAGGAAAAGTTGTGTGCCTATGGCAGGCCTGAGGGGCATTTTGTTGTATAAATATTTCTGGAAATGAAGATTCATGATAATTGTTCTATTAGATTGTTGACCTATCTATTTTCCATTTTACTTTTCATCTTGTTTGAATAAAAATGCAGATTTTGAGGATTAATAGTTTCCTTCGATTTACAGTTTATTGAGCAGCAGAGGATCTGTTGTGACTTGCATCTTGATCATTGTTTATGTTCAAGTACCTTTTAAAGTTTCTATTCTGCAGAGAGGATCTCTGTTAAGTATACATTCCTCTTTTTGTGCACCTTCTATTCTTTTATCCATCATCATACAATCTATTTTTCTGATATGCAATTTGATTGCCTTCAATGAGCAGAGTGTTTATGATTCCATTGCCCAATGGTCTATCACCAACATGTAGTTAGCTTGCTTCCCTTTCCCTTTCTTGTAGAGTCTTGCTGATCCACTAAGCACAAAACATGATTTAATCATTCAATTTTTCAAAATTTCGATGGGTATTAGGCTCACACCTACAACAGTCTAGGTGAGACTTCTAGTACTAACAACTTTCACAACGTTGAATATGTTCTACTGGGTCGTAGCCGATTTTGAAGGTGGGAATATCTGCAACTTTGGATAATTTCTTGTCTCCAAATCGTTCAACAAAATATGTCGACACAATCGTCCATGTTTTTAATCTGGGGGAATGTGTTTCCCACCATCTTGCAGCTTGGCCTGTGAAGGTTTCCATAAGGATTTGTGTCCTCCCTTTCTCTCCTATGAATTTTTGCACCTCTTCAACATGGGTCAAAGGGGCATATCGTTCACTATATCGTTAGGGTTTTCTTATTTAATTGTCGGTCGATATAAGAGTGGGAGTTTGTCGAGTTATTTTTTCATATACTTTCGGTACATCCTAGATTGAGTAGCATGTTTTAAGATGTTTCTTTGGAATATTTTCAATAGACCAACAATCTTTCGCATGTGCTTCATAATTTTCAATTTTCCAGTTGTATAAGGTGGAGTCGGAATTATGCTCCATCGACATGGGAGATTCTCTCAAAATTTCTCCTTCTACAGTCAGTTCTATATAATCATTTTGTTCATTGTTTATTTGATATAGGCATCGGGCTTCTTGATCTTCATCCCATGACTCCATCCATGGTTTTCCTTCCTTTGGATCCAGAGTAATGATTATTTTTCTCTCACTCTCTTTCAATTTAATTCTATCTCTTTCAAGGGAGATAGTTTCTTTCATTCGTTGACCCCAAGGCCAGCCAACAAGAGTTGTGTATGCTGCCATTCCTTCGACAAATTTGATCACTTCGAAGTCAACCAAAGTCGGTATTCCCATAATTTGAGTGTCCACATTTCTCAATATTCCAATTGGTTCTATTAATCTTTGATCGTCTAATTTAAGATAGTTCAGTGTCGGCTCTAGGTTGGGTCGACCCATTCGTATCCATGTTTCTCATGGAAAAATATTGAGTTGAGACCCAAAATCAACGACCACCTGATTGACCATCATTCCCTCAATCTCCAAGTCGACTCGTGGATCGTAATATTTAATGTTATAAGAGAGGTGATTTGCATCCTTGGTCGGTCTCTGGCCAACTTTGTATTCATGTAATATGTTGAGTAAATCTAGCAGTCTTCCTATTGAGTGTTTTTCTTTGAGGATCTGCAAAAATTCTTGGATGGTGTCTTCATTTCGACTTCTCGAGTTTTGTTGATCTTCTGTGGAATTCTTGAATAAATTAAGATCTTCTCTCATGATTTTCTCTTATTTGTCTGTGTTTGGGAAGATATTATCTTTCTTTCTTTGGTAATTTCATGGTGGATTGTGAATATCTTTCCCTGCACCCGACCTTGTAACAATATGTAAGTTTTTTTAGTTCATCACCTCCTCCTTGGATACTGCGTGTAGTAGATTCACATTTTTTCTTGGTATGATTTTGTCGAGTACTATCGGGAAATCTTCTAAAGAGTGATCTCCAACGCTACATATATTACAAAATTTCAGATCAATTCTATATTTTATAGGGAAATATGGGTTGATGTGATCATCTTTCCAACAGTTGAAACAATAAGGTCGTCCACGACCTCGACCTCGACCACCGAATCCACGTCGGCCTCCTCGACCTCGACCACGACCGTAGTAGTCATCTCTTCGACCATATTTTTTTTCTTGATCGATTGTTTCTATGTGGTACATTGTTCTTATGTTATTCTGATTCTGAGCATTTAGATGGAATTATGATGTTCGATGATCAGAAGTTTCACATATATGACACCATTTTGTGTTTTTTCAGATTTTGTGGACAATCTTGTACACTATGATCAGTTGGGAATTCAAATATGTAACAATATTTTTTATCTTGTATTTGGTGGACGTCTGATGTCGGTGTGCGCTCATTGAGAGGAAAATTATCCTTTGTATGTCCTTCCCCAAGGCATGCAGTGCACCATACTTCATTTCGCTGTATAGATAGTTTTTTTATTGTTTGATGTAAATGTTATATTTTCTCCTCAAGTCTCTCAGTCGTCGAGGAAGTCGATGGGCCATCATCATCTGAATTGAGTCGTTGTGCTTTCTGTAGCGCATCTTCATAGTTGGTTATCTCGTATAAGCGTAGAAGAGAACAAATTCTTGGTAGTACCCTGGATACATACCACTGGACCAACAAGTTCTAATTGATTATTGTCAGAATTTGACTTAGGAGATCTTTGAATCTCTTATCATATTCTCTTATTGACTCACCCAATCTTTGTTTTATTTATTTTAACCTTTGTGCCACCAGATGTGTGACATACTGAATTTTAAAGAATGTTAGGAAGCTATTCTTTATTTCTTCTTTTGAGCGAGTTTGATTTTCCGTGTAGTTCATGAACCATGTTAAGGCGTGGTGTCGTAAAGAAGCTATGAATTGTGCCATTTTCTTGTCTTCGTTTGTAATATCAGTTGCATTCCAAAAAATTTCACACACGAACCAATGGCGTTTTGGGTCCTCCTCTCCTTCATAAATTGGGATGTGGTTAAATCTCATTTTGACTTTCTTGTTAGGAATGCTCGGTTTTCTTGGTATTTAAGCTACGACAACTTTCAAATGAGATTTCGAATCCTCTGGTAGGTTTTTGTTTGTGTCTGATATTGGATGGTACTCAAGGAACAATTGTTTCTTCTTGAGTATAGAAAATTAATCCTCGGTTTGAGAGATTTGATCTTTATATTTGACTAATTGTCCTTCCAAATGTTGCATCGCTTCCCGACTATAGTTAATTTATTATCTTGAGATTAGATGTGGCAGGGGGGTCGAGTCAGTGAAATCCTTAATTTGGATAATCATATTGTCGACTTCATTTCTCTCTTACTCGAAAATCAATGCATCTCGTAGGTTTCCCTAGTCGTCCTTTCTGTACCATAATCTTGTAGATTAGTTGTTGATCTGCAGTCTCTGTTGGAGAAATTATCTTATCCATGGGCTGGTTTTTGATGCGGGAGAAGTACATAAAGTTGGTCCAAATTCTTCATAGTCCATATTTTCCAGTTCGTCATCTATTTGATGGATTTTCAGCTGTGCCTCGCTACTTCTATCGGGTGTCATCGAGGCTGCTGCTATTTCCAACTCTAGTCAATCTATGTCTGAATCAAACTGCTCACGCACTCTATCAGGCTGACCCTCCTTGAACATATTTGTATTTGAATTTTTATTGCTCCACTAGTTACGAAGTTCTTCTCCTTTTTGTTTCCTTTTATCCCGTTCTAATTTCTAGATATCCATAGATTGCTTATGGGCTTGCTTCCCTCTTGACGACATTTATGATTTGGAAACACTACTTCAAGTCTACTTGTTTTATGGCATCTCAGAGTTTCATTCGACCCCCCATTTCCGACTCGACTTACTCTTAGTCGATAGCATTAGACATGTTTATTTCTTCAAGAAGTAGTCACAGGATTCTCTTGTATCTTTTCCCTTTGCGTCAAGAAATGCTTCCCACTTTTCGTCTCTTTCTTAGAAGTTACTATTTGGTAAAAATGTGCCTATTCTTGTTCGGTATTCGACAATGTCATTGACTCCCTTGTCGAGGAGGAATTTATGAAGAAGTATCGGAACCGTGCAGAAAAATCCGTTGTGCAATTTGGTGTAAAATTGTTCTTTTATTTTGTCGAGAGACGTCCAATCTTCAATGGCTTGTTATGAAATATAATATTCAATAATTGTTTCGAGCTAGTTGTGCATATTTTTCCTTCCTCTGTTCATCAACTTCAGGCCTAACTTCTTGTCGGGTGTCATATTACGCATTACCTTATCTATTAATGTGCTTAAATAATGCTTCTGGGATGGCTTCAAGGGATATTTCATGTGTCTTTGAAAAGAGCCACGAATGTGCTTCGGCTAGTGAGAGGTTATTCCTTCTTGCGTAATTTCTAATGTAGTTCTCAATTTTCCGCTCTCACCAATCGTGTATGTCTTGTAGAGTTAGCATTTATGTAAATTTTTACATTCCCAAGTCCAGTACTACCAGCAACGAAACCAATGTTGTAATCTAGGGAAAAGTAGGGAGAGTTATCAGTAGATCCTTACATTAACATCATAGAGATACATGCACACGCATAGACATATATAAAGACATACACAAATAGTGAGAGCCCAAAGAACAATCCTTTATTATATGATATAACAGTACAACACACTTGTATTCAACCTCTCACATGAAGCTATTTGAGCCTTCACGTGCTTTTCTATTTATACCTCTTTCAGGAATTTGTAACTACTTAACTTCTTGGGTTGGTCGGTTAATAGATACTTCGACCGACCTCTACTTTTGACTGCGTCGGTCGACCAACTAGTTCTTAGTCGACTATCAGGTCTAGTCGACTAGCCCCTACAACAACATTGTTTTTCTCCACCCCTATAAAGGATCAAATTATCATCAATATTAATACTCAAATAAACATATCAATTTGCAACCATTAACTAAAAACATAAAGATGTGTTAATCCTTGATTACATAATTTCACAAGAAGAAGTGAGTGGTGAGAAACTTACCTAAGACTTGAAGAAATTGACTCACTTACAACTCTACGAATGTTGAAACATTGTGCTCCAATACTTAATATAGCATGTCCCAATGGAGTGTGGGGAATAATCTCTTCTCAACTAACCCCGTAGTCATCATGACTAAGATCCCCCAATCCCTCAATCAACTACCTATGTTAGATTCCAAGCCTTTTTCCTCAAATTGCACAAGCAAATGATGTCAAAATTTCTTATCCACATTCACTATATATAATTTTTCTTACTCATTCATACACGAAGTTACATGCATGAGTTACACTTATCAGTAATTAATCATGTAATTTTTATCCTTTTCTTAATTTAGCTTTTCTTAATCCCTTTTCAACAATTTCTCTTATTTTATCATTTTCTTTTATTATAATTTATTATTTATTATTATTATTATCTATTTATTATTTTAAGACCATTTATTATTATTTTAATTGAAAGTATGAGGCATTACATACTCCCCTCGTTCTAGTAACTTTGTATCGATGTTAACATTAATTGTGTTACTTATAGATTTTTAATTTTCTCTCTGTATCTTCCACAACACCCTTTGTTGGACTAGTATAGGCCACCCAAGTGACTACAACAAGCATCAAAATTCCACATCACAACATCGAGGAAGCATGAGTACTCTCTATATTTTCTTCCCAACTTTTAGAACCATTTTTAAATCCAATTGGTCTAACCAGAACCGCATGGATCGAGACCTCATCTGCCCATGAAGGAATCTAGATCAATATTCATGTACCCAAAGCATATCGAAATGATGACCTAAACTCCCTCCACAACTACTAGGTATAATCCCTAGGCATCAAAATCCATTCCCACAACACCACTGGAAAGTAAAACTCCATCCCTTCTTCTAGACTTTGGCATCACAACTCCAATATCAAGAACTATGGCCTACTCAGGATGGTCCCATTTATTATGTTAAGATATCATGCCTTAAGAGTATGTAAATCTCTGAGTTTAAAGTTTCTTTTGAGGAGTTTTTTCTGAAGCAGTCTGTTAGTAAACAAAGAGTGGAGGTTGATCCTTCTTGTTGGTATCAGATCCAAGGAGTTCAATCTTCAAGATTCTATCAAATTTGTAAGATCGTGTTCACTTAATGAAATATTTTCATACTATAATATTTATGCAACATCTCTGCGTTGTTCTATTGAGTTTATTGACATTCAACTATCTATCTTGAGGAGTTCGTTCTGAAGCAGTCTATTAGTAAACAAAGATTGGAGGTCGATCCTGCTTGTTACCATCAATATGAGTACCACTTGATCATATAGAAACCAATCATTTTCTAAATATCATTTTCTCTTCTTTCAACAAGAAAGTTGACAATTTACAGGGTGTGCATAGTCACCCTATTCTTATGCTAAAGTTTTCATATATTTTCCTTGTCTGAATACATTGTTGACTTTCACATAAACCCCATCCTCTAGAGCCACAATATCTAGCCATGTATTATTTTCCCTCATAGTGAAATTCAATGAATTTTAACACTAACGCATTTTTTCTTTACTAGCATGTTTTAAATCATCAAAATTCAAATTTTGGACTTTGTATATCTTTTGATCATTACCCAAGGTTCTTACATCACTTTTATCTTTTTATTTTATTTATTCAAGGACCATTATATACAATAGCATGTAAAGACTAGGTCATCATTATTTAAATTTTTTCCATGCTTAATTCCCATACATGAAGGAATGGTTAATACCTAGTGATGTATCAATCACCAATTAATTATCATTGTTCACCTTTACAAGAATTAGTTAATCTAATCAAATACATAACAAATCATTGGAATATAAGCTTCCTACTCTTCATGATAGGTATCTTTTCATCAGTATCTAAGCCTCAACCTATCACATAATACATTTCCTTTTCCTTTTAAGCTCTATAAACTAGAAGTATACAATTTTTATACTTGAACATTTACAATTCTTAAACTTTTTCCAAGTTTTTCACTTTTCATCCATCACCATTTCAGAGTGAAGTAGTCCATAAATTTCTATCTTGACAATTTTAAAAGTATGTAGCTCATCAATATGGCATTTACCAATCATCCTTAATCATCATTCATGTTTCTCAATCCACTCATCAATGTCATTAAGAGAGATTTCCACTAGAGAGAGAGAGAGAGACTCTGTCATTGTTGATGCATAAATTTTCCCTAGGCTTTACTAATTTTTCATAGTTCCCCTAGAAATTTAATGCTACCCATTAGGTATACACCTTAAGGGAGTCATACAAGCTTTAATAACTACTTTGATCCTACCAATTCCATATTTTTGTTACTCAATTTGGCCACCTTACTTAGCTATCACTAATCTTTGACTAGCTAGGAGAATACTGCCATTATGACAAGGTATTTCTTGCAAAATTTCCATCATTTTTGTTTTTTCTTCTTTGTTCCCATTCATCATTTTATTTTGTCATGTTTGTTCCCATTCACCATTTTTTTTTCATCTTTGTTCCCATCCAATAGGCACTAATAGGTTTATTAACTCAGTAATATAATGTCACCATAATTTTTGTAGTTCCTTAAATGATCTTCATCACTATCATGATATTTTAACTTCATTGGTTAACTGACACTATTTTCTTACTAATAGACATCATCCTTATTTATACCTTCTGGTGATTCTTGTCATGTTCCTATCTGGAAATACTTTTGTGATTTAACAACCATTTTCCATGGGGTTATTCATTGATGGGATACCTCAAGAGTGCTAAGTTATTTCATCATGGTTATCCTCTAAATCCAAAATCTTTCATAGGCTACTGCTTCTTGTTGATTTCATAAACTCATTTGTGAAACTTCCACTGACTCACCTTAAGTATCTTTCCATTACTCTTCTTTTTCATCTCATTCTTCCAAGTGGGTCATGGTTTTGAGGATTGCAATAGGTTATCGTCATTAGATATATATATTACTTGCATTCAAGACAAACTTAGAAGCTTTCCTTCATTTCCTAAAACCCTTGTCAATATACTTATTTATCCACCTTCTCATTCGAGTAATAGGTTTACTATCATTTCAAGGATAGTTGCATGCTATCTTAAGATATATAACTTTTGTTTTTTACTTCATTTGATGTGTACTTTTGGGAGAATTGTACTACTATTCTCTCAATTAAATCAATTATAATTTTCTCACATCTTGCCTAAATATCCACTGTCTTATTTACTTCCTCGGTTACCTTGGCCATGTTATCCCCATTTTGTGGGATAACGAAGGAGATCATGTCTCAAGGCCCTCAAGTTGCATATATGGAGTGTTGAGAGACTACATGAATAGAAATATCCTTTTGCACAGATGTAGACCCTTCTCACCACCACAGAGGTCGTACATTTTTAGATGGCATCCATCACACCAGCTAGAGGCACTAGGCCTTGCTCCATAAGGTAAAAGTAAGGTATTATGGTGAGTGTCATTTGGATATTTGAGTCATTTGAGTATGTTGTATCTTAGACTGCTTTATATTTCATGACATATGCTTGGACATTATTCATTTTTCATTGCTTCACCTTGGTGGGTGGCATTGTTCCCTAGTAAGTGGTCTTCCTTGAGGATGTGTTTGCTACTAGGAACTCCCTTGAAAATACATTGTATTGTTCTTAACCATACTTACCACTTTTCATCACTTAAACCCCCATGTTTCCTTATCTCTTGGGACTTTAGGGTGTATTGACCCAAGAAGGGGTTGTCCCTCATTCTATGGGAAGAAGGGGATGAAGGCCTAGAGGGATTTTTGTTGGGTAAAAGATAAAATCCTATGTATAAACCTTCCAGATGCTTCACCTAGGGATCCCCAAAGAAATAAATAAAAAACTTATCTGTAATAAAATGGGGATCCACAAGAATAATGATTAAGAATGCTTAAAGGGTTAGTTGGAGGATAAAAGGTCTCATCACGAGTTGGCCTATCATGATTGTGGATATTTAGTGGTATGACATTACCGTCATCTGGTCACCAAGCCAGGGTAATGGCTCTCAGTTGCGTGGCTGAGAGAAAGGGGGTATCATCATGAGCCAACCTTCTCATTTCCGCTAGGTATTTGCAAGTGACATTGTCATTTATCTAGACACCACGCCAAGACAGTGGCCTGCAACTTGTCCTTAAATTATGAAAGAAACAAGAATGGAAAAAATTATGGGCTTGGAAAAATTGCATTGCAAACGAAGGTGCCACGCATCCTCTATAAAGGAACCCATGAATGAGACACTACAACCCCTTGTATGTCATAAACCCCATGCCCATTGAGTCTTGACCCTTAACCACTTCATCCAATTTACATGGCTTAGAGAGGGATCTCTTGGAAACACTCATTGACCCAGGGCAAGATCTACCCAATAGGACACCTTGTCAACCCTCCCATATCCAAGCTTGGTAAGTCACATAATGTCTTTGAGCACTTAATTGTTTGACAAGGTAATCTTTGATGCACATGCTTAGGTGACTCATTTATTGAATTGATTTACTTATCATGATATTTTGACTTGAGATCCTTGGAGGGTGTGCTTATTTGTCTTTGCAGGACCTAGTTGGTGGATAGTTATGGAGGAACAAGCCTAGATTGGGCTTCCATGGAGCTTGAATCACACAGGTGGATGCCATGGGCCCACATGCTAGATGAGAGAGATGAAACTTCAGAGGCCTAGAAGATGACTTGAGAAACATAACCTAGCCCCTTCATGCCAAACATTTTTCCTAGGAGAGGAAACACATCATCTTTAGGAGCATGACGTCACCTAGGGGGATAGGGTTTGGTGGTGATCTTACCACTCATTGACACATGGAATTTTTTAGGAGAATAAGGCTTTGACCATGAAATAAGTGACTTGGATGCTTGAAATGTGGCTTTTGGAAGCCTAAATACACTCCTCCCACACCAACGACTTGATCCTAGTGTCAAAACGCCCACTAAAGGGGTGGCGTCACTTTGAATTAGGGTTCCTTTTTGTGTAAAAGTAAATTTTAAGTGAATTGTTTAACCTTATTTTGTAAAAGGGGAAATATTATGGTTGTTGACCCCTAGTCTTGTGGTTTACCCTAAAATTATGTGGACAAACTATTTTGGAGACATTTTGTATAAATAGTGATCATAAGATCTCATTTCATAACAAAACTCTTCCATTGTGAGAAGTATTGGGATGGAATTTTCGCTACCCTTGGTGATTTTGGTGTTTCTCTCTTGTGGAATGTCTTTTGATGAATGTCTCTTGGTGAATGGATGAGGAGGAGTGATGTGCACCCCCTAAAGGATTGCTCTTTTGACTCTTGGATGAATGTTGCATGGTAACTAGGGTTTGATATCTCATTTTCTTGGATTAGGTAAGGAAAAATATGCATATGCTATCTATTTCTTGATTATTTTGGTTATTGTTGGTGGAAACCCTAGGGAGGAGTATGCTAGATACACCCTCCATCATTGCTTCATCTCTTTGTTAAAGTTTTAACTCTTTCTTTTTGCAAGGGTTGCTAGGAGGAATACGAGTGTGTATACCCTCCTATATTTACCCTAAGTTTGGTTGGAATGCCCTAGGAAGTAAGAGGGTTTACACTGCTAGGGTTTTTTTTGACCTAACTTGTGCTTTAAAGACCCCATTTACCCAATTTTAAAGACACTAATTTGAATATTCTTTCATTGGAGAAATAAAACATTGCATTAGGAAACATGATTTCTTACTGTATTAAATTTATGCAACTTGGGTTTTGTTCCTTATGCTTAGAGCACCTTTCAGCCACTAGGGCGTCCCCTTTAAAGGGGTAGTATTTTTTGTTTTTTCAAAATTACATCTTCATCATAAGGGCCATGGAAACCCTAATCTAATTGCTTCAATAACTCTCAAATCAACCGCTGAAAATTTCCCAAAGTTTGCACACTTACACTACTTGGTCTAGCGCACTTTTTGGCAAAGTTTGGAGTTTTAATGGCTGATTTTCTTTCTGTAATAAGTTGTTTATTACAGCCATAAGGATGATTTATATTTCTGCAGAAAGTGTTTACAATAGCCTTACCTTCTCATGCTAGTATGTTGGTATTTGAATCTTGAGTTTCACTAGTGTTTAGCTAGTCTATCTCTTGCATCTTTCACTTGATTTTTAGCACTTATTTAGCATCTTATTGTGCCATTTCATTGTTGATATATATTGTTACTAACGATTGCTATTTGGGACAACAAGATTAACTTTATTGTCCAATTGATTATATTGCATCATATACTTGGTTTTCTTGTGTCTCGGGAAGGTACTTCACTATTGGCAGGTCACTCAAAACATTTGGCAACCCTTGAACCTTCCCAAGACTCTTTCCCAATAGCTTCATACCACTTAGAATTGAACTTTAGGGACATCCTCTTCATCTTCATGTTTTTCCATCTCATTTCCCCCTAGGGTCACCGAGATTCCCCCTTGAGGTGACTACCTCACCTCTAAAGTGACGGGGACACTTGCCTAAGGTGACAGTGGGTAGGTGCCCTCCTAGTTGTTGCCAATTGCTGGTTGGGTTGGGATTTTCCCAACCTACAACTTGTGCGATAACGAGCCAATTAGCGCAATAGGTGATTGCATATTACTTCTTATTTGATGGCCTCATCATCATGTCCATAATTAGGCCTCTAAGCCTATACTCTGAGGCATACGAGAACTTTTATGATACATCCTATTTCTTCTCACGCACTTAGTAATACATGATCAAAACATAATTACAAATTATCTTCTTTCTTGATGTATCATTTAGACCAATTATATGTTGTTTATACTTCCTTAATGTATGCAATAATTATCTTTTAGAAAAAAATACGTATTCCCACTTTTAAATCAACAATAGTGTATAATGATCACAATAGTTAACATAAATGCATACAAAATAATCTAGGTATAGTGGCATTACCAGTGCATTGATCAATTTCAATTGATTAAGTCTCTCTCTCTCTGTCTTTTGTTTATTACCATTCTTCCTCTCTTGAGAAGCAACACCCTTGGAGCAAGTCAACCAAATAACCATTAAATCCTTCTTACTAAAATTGTTCTTTTCAAATTATCGCTAGATTACCATCATTCTTTATTTACATGTCAACCATATTTATTGAATGAAAGAAAAATACATATAAATTTATCATACTACCAACAAATCTTTGTATGATATGGTAAAAGAGAGAATCTTTCATGGAACTACCATGGATAAGGATGGTCACAATATTTTTAATAATAAACTTATGCATGGTTGAAAAATATTAGCATATTAAATATATCTATACATATTTATAAAATTTTAAATGTGAAGTGTTTTTTGGTTCTCCAAACATCATTTAGATCAAAATACCATCCTTAATGGGCTCGAAGATGAAATAAAATGATCATAACATCATATTAAAAATAATGGAATTTGTTAACATATTAAAGTCTACTTCTTTAGATTAAAATTTTAATTTATTTTAAACTTTTCTATTACAATTTTAAAAAAATAATAAATCAAAATTTTGAAAAAAACTAAACCTTTAGAACTCCTTAAAATGTTAAATTTAATATGATATTTCAAATTCTATTTTTCTATTAACAAACATTGGAAAATCTAAATATTGTTTTACAATTTACATAAACATTTTCTTTATATTAAATTTTACACATTTACTTAACACATACATAATTTATTTTCAAACTATCATCATATTGCATATTATCAATAAATAGAAACCTGCACCACTCATGACCATAATTTCTTTTTATTAATGTAGCTAAAAATAATAATTAACCTTTTACCTATTCCTAACAATTAAGTAATCGATATAAATAAATAATTATAATTATAATGATTAACCTTTACCTATTCCTAACAATTAAGTAATCGATATAAATAAATAATTATAATGATAATGATAATTATTTCTGGCCCTTACCGTGAACTGTAGTTTGAAAAAAAATAGCACATTCCCTTCCAACAAGGATTTCGGGAGAGATGGAGACAGGAAGGTGATGCTAAGAAGAAATTGTTTGAGGATTTAACTGTGGTTGGTTTGATATTAATTGAATCAACGGTGAAATTGAGAGCAATCGGATGTGGAGATTCGAACCGGTGACCGGATAGAGATTTATAAGAAAGATCATTGTGGCTTTAATGTTTTGGTTGGATGAGATAGTCCAAGGCCCATTACAGGCAGCGGAAAAGAAGTCAACATGCTGAGGAATACAACGTAGTAAACAAGGGCAGCAAGGTTGTTCATACTGCCTCCTAAGAATTCATATTGCTTCTTAAGAATTTGTGCAAGAGGTAGTATGAGCACCCTTATACCTATCGAGTCAACGTGTTGTTTCGTATGTAGATCAAACATAAAATGTTGTTCAACTATTTTTATACACAGAAACTCTCTATCATCTACCGACTTTGAAACCTTGAAATAAGTGAAGTCTTTAATAACACTATAAATTTATCAGCTAATGAAATATAACAAAACTAAGTTTTTTTTACATATTAAAAAATAAAATTTTAAGTTTATTATGTTATACATAAAATTCTTTACAAAATTTTTGAAGTCAAACCTAATTAATATAGTAATCAAAGTAAATTCATTACTATATACTGCTGCCGAAGGCAACACAATAACTTAAAATAAAATAAATGTTATTTATATATTAAATAGTTATAATAACCATGTTGGTTAAGGAATATATTTAAGTAGGATTATGCCAACATGTAATCTTCAAGATGAGAATAGGAAAATAACAAGAGGAAGCAATAGTTATACTGTGATAATATTAAAAATTAAATTTGTTAAGATGATTGACCTTTATACAATGTGTTACTCATTGTCTATTTCGTAATTATTCATAACTCATATTAATATATGACTTTCTTACATTACCTTATATTTTCGGGGAAAAAAGGTTTGTATTATATTATAAATTTGTTTTTACTAATTCATTAGCTAATTGCTACTTTGGATGACATATGGGACATCACAACAAACAACATCATAATAATTAGCAATGGCAACTTCCTTTCATTCGGTTCCCTATCCAGGTCCCAATGATAAGATATCGGGAGGAAAGGTAGGGGCAAGGATAGTGGAGCCAATTCCATTGTATGTAGTAATTCCTTTATGCCAATTAAACATTTAGAAATAAATGAGGCATCTCAAAAGCTTAGGGTTTCTATTTCTATGAGAATTGTATTGATGGTAGAGAAACTTGTAAATCTATGGAAATGACTTAACATACTACAACTAGACCTATAAATTTAGGGGAATCTTTGAGCATACTTCCACAGGTTGTCGGTCTCGTAAATTTATCTATCTTTCCTTTCAAGAAAATTAATATTTGAAAGAAAGAGGGTGTGGATTCAATAGCAGTAAAAAAGAGCGTATTGATTCAATCTTTTTTTTTTCACAGTAACATGGAAATTTGTATTTATGAAAGTTTTGTAGAGCACAGAGAGAGTACATGGTCTTGCAAAGATTTGAAAATTTTCAAATTCTTGATTGGTAGATTTACAAAATTGGGACTAGATTCTATCTATGCTTCTACATACCCTATCGTATGATTAATTACAATATATTTGACTGAATATATTTTCCAAAATAGGCCTAGAATATAAACAAAAAACACTGCATACACTTATAGAGAGTCTTCATTTTCGGAGTCCTACAGGGGGGCATTTAAATCTGGTAGCTATTGGCGAGCTCCCGGGGATGATGATTCATCTGATGGTGCTGAAATTGACCTTATGGGGGAGACAGAGCTGGGTTGAAGCCTGAGTTCCTCGATTTGCTTCCTGATAGCTTCACACTTGTCCTGCAGTTGTTGGTTGTTTTGTTGATGCTAAATTCTGATTTCCATCATGGAGAGAACTTGAGTTGAGAGTCCTCTGAGTTGAATATGTAACGATTGAATTGTGTGACCAAGTCGTTGTGATCTTCCATCGAAACCTCTATGCTTCTCTTCGAGCCACGTTGATTTCCTCTCTTCATTTCTGTTGGCACTTAATGATGCTTAATTGAACCAGAATCCCCGGAAATGAAGCTGATTGGGGTCCATAATTGTAGATGGGGAGAGGTGATATTGAATGTGCAGGAGAGGAGACTAGCGACATTGTATACCTGATCAAGAGGTGCACACCATGGGGGATGACAAGACATTATGTTTTTAACCATGATGTGTCAAGGACAATCGTACGAGTCAATGAGCCAGAACCTTGATGAGCTAATAACAAAATTAGTGCTAATTGTGGAAACCTAGTTTGAGAGTGACAATGGATTGAAGAAGGACATAATCGACCAAGTACAAGTGAGAGTAGAACCAACAAGTGAAGAGGATTGTGGGAGAGGTTCACACAGGGGTGAAATGTATGTGAGGAAGGTTGTATAATATGGTCCATGGAGCGCTACGTGCTAGAGAGGTTGATGAGATAAGGATGCAAAAGGGGAAGTAAATTGAGGAGGGTAGATGGGACGCCAGGTTATTAATTTGTGGAGTGGTGGTGGATGGAGGGTCCCACCCCTAGTGGGATTTAAATTTAAATGAAATATATCAAATTTCATGGGATATGATGGAGGGAAGCCTATCCATTGATAATCATAGTTCCAATGCTTTCGTTTATAGCCATATTTTATTGCGCATCTACCTCCTTGTTATTATGTCTTAAGACATGGAAGATTTCTTTGAGGCGACCATTAGAGGGATGATTTCTCAGTCTGATGTAGTTGATGGTTGATTTAGAGTCCCCAATTAGGTTTAGAGAATGTATGCCTCGAGCCTTAGCAAGTTGGAGGCCTTGGAGAAGTGCATATACTTCTACCTGGTTATTTGTAGCGAGTCCTATATTCCAGTAGAATGAGAGCACTTTGTTTCCTCCTATAATATCCCCTCCCATGTGACATGGATTTTGGGAGACTTGGTAGTCTAGTTGTTCCCCATAGGCTACAGTCTCATTAAAAAAGGGGACTAAGGGGTTAAAGTCACCAAGGTGTTAAAATTATATTATTAAAGTGACATTGGCCAAAAAGAAAATAAAAGTTAATTGGCTAAGTGTAGAAAAGTAAAGTAATAGACCTTAGAAGCCAATCAAATAATTTAAGTGAAAATTAGAAGTTGGAGTAGAAAAGGAGAGGAGGGCACCTCACTCCTCATTCTTGTCATTTTTCTCACTTGTACCTTTGAGATCTGCGACGTTTTGAGGGTTTTGAGTAAACAAACCCTAGAGATCAACAAGGAGGTGAATGATTCCTCTATCCTTGATCCAAGATTGGTCAAGGTGGTGAAATATTATTCCCTCACCATTCTATTCTTCTCATATCAGTTCAGTAGCTTTGTGTGGAAACAAGGGTACACTCTTGAGGGTTTCTGCAGGATTAGGGTGCACCATTGGAGGAAGAAGAGTTCGATTTGGTTAGGAGACTATGGTTTTAGAGTAAATCTCGCTACATAGGCATTGACCATCACTAGAGTTCCTTTTCTCATCAAATGTTGTGTGTTTATCTTTACATAATCATTATCTTATCAAGCTAGGTGAATTTCTGAAGGAGGGCGCACTGGTACTTAGAGATACAAAGTTTTGGAGGGTAAAATCTTCAACTACAGCCAAGGGTTCTCTTCTCATAAGATTTCCATCATCACATATACATGTTGAAAGTCATTTCCAGGGGTTTGGAGGTCACATCTAGTAGGGCCAAAATTCCTGGGGAGTTTCCAGCCAAAGAGGGGTGCAACTCAGCTAGGACAACTAGCTAGTGAACATGAGGGAAAGAAATTGATCTTGTAGATATTTCTTGTAGTTGTTGGGAGTTCAAGAGAGTTCATTTCTCTCTATTCCCATTGTACCTTGGAGCTATTATTAGCCACAGACATTATTCTTCCATCTCTATGCCATATTTGTCCATTTCTTGTACTGAGGTCAACTATATATTTAAGTAAAATGCAGATCTAAGGTATTTGTGGCTATTTTCTTGTTCTTCTTCCATTGTATCTTGTTGTTTGTACATTTTTTATTTATTTCAATCATTTACTTGCTATAAAACTCTAAAATCCAACTCCATCGCAACTTGAGAAACAAAGACAACAAACTGTTTGACAAAAACCCTCACTCAGAAAAATAATAAATCCACAAATATTCCTAGTAATTCTACTTGGGGATATCATAGTGGTATCAGAGGAAAGGTGTACAGGATTGGAAGAAAATATTAATGGTCAAATATAAAGGGAAGGTGTACAGGATACAAAGAAGAGGAAAAGGAAAAAGGACTGACGATCCAGAGGTTGAACCGCAAATGGGGGAAACTCATGAATCATAGCAAGCATTGCCAAAGGAGGCATTACTCCTGACCGAGAGGGTAACTAAATCAATGAATAAAATTCTCTATAACAACCAAATTATTCTGCAGCACCACTTGGATGAGATGCAAACCCATTTGTCAAGGGGACAGGAAGAATTAAAGATATCCTATACAAACTTCCAGAATGGCCAGGATAGAATGATATAAATACTAGAGGAACAACATAGGCATTAGGAGATCCTTTCTCACTTTTTGATGGAGCAAAGGAATGGAAGAGAGCCATCATGTTATGGAGAGAATCAAGGATCTAGTGTATTTCATGGGGGAACTGAAAATTATGAGAATTCAAGACACAAAGACCAAGCATAGGGACACAATTTGACTAGAGGCATGCCTACCCATTACCACATGGCTAGCAAGACCACACCTAGGCCATGTATTCCCACTTCTTGGTAGCACTGCAGAGGGACACAAATTCCCTTGAAAGTGAGGGAATAGAGGGTGAAACATAGAATATAGAGAGAGAATATAACACACTAGGTGCGAGATTCTGAAGACAGGTTTCATTGGGGGAATATTGCCATCTCAGGTACAAACAAAGGTCTAAGGAACATTATAGAGGAGAAAATGAGTTGGGATGCAAGG
>SNQJ01S0176533.1:0-19944 GCA_010110895.2 Picea sitchensis | reverse complement strand
AGTTGGAATGTGGCCTCACGGATTCCATTCAAAATAGTTTCTGATGTATTTATTATCACTAGACTTGATTGAACAAGTTGCATCATATCCATCCCTTCTATTGTTTCTGAAAATATCTTGAAAACTATTCATTGGATTAGATATATAATGAGGAGCCAGTTCTATGGCAGGCTATAGATATTGTTTGGATCATGTTGTCATTGATGCCAATGGTTTGATCCAGATTGATGTCATTGATTGATGTCAAGTTATTGATTGATGTCAAAGGATTGATTGATTGATGATTTGTGTATTATAATATGTATTTTCCTTGATGAGAATGCATAGAGAAGATGGATCAATGAAGGTTTCTCGGTGATACATGATGAAGATGGATCGATGTGGTTCCATTGGTATATGATGCATTGTTGGAAAATGTATAGATGACTCATTATTGTCTTATCATGATTGATAAGATTGTACAAATGGATGAACTCAAAGTGGTCCCCATGGTGAAAACCCTCACGGAAGGCGGCTTTCTGGTTGAGTTATCCTAGAAGAATGGTTGGAGGACCCATGCTTGTATGAGGAATAATGAGATGAAGATCAAAGGGAAATTGTTGGGTGAAACTATCCTAGATGGATAGGTGCTTGTCAGCACCATTTTTGTTGGTATGTGGAGCGTCACATAACTCCTCCACGGTTAGAGAGTTATGGCCATGGGAGTTGGAGACTCTGGTTTGGGTAATGGACCCAAGTTTGTTTGATGGATAATGGTATGAGTTGTGATATATTTTCCAGATAATACTATTCTATATGGATAGTACATGTCATGCCATTCTGGTGGTATGTACAATGTCAAATAACTCCTCTCATGGTTTGAAGTTATGTATACGAAGTTGGAGGACCCTCGGATGTCATCCCAAAGCCCCAAAAGGTCAAAGTAATCAAAGTGGTTTAAGAGATTTTAAAGAAGTTAAATAAAGTGAAGTGATGAGTGTATTATAATTCAAAATTAATTCAAAATAGAAATTATTTCAATAATAATTTTAATGGAAATTAAGTGGACCCAACCCTAAAATAGGAGGTGGGGCCAAGTGACCTAGGAAAATATGTTTTTAAAGGAAGCTACTTGGAGGTATAAATAATAGGCAAGGCTCCCTCATTTTAAAACACACTTGAGAATGTTGAATACTCTATGTGGGATTTACATATGATATCTTAACCCGAGAAATTGAGGAGGAAAGTGAAGAAAAGAGGCCCGAGAAATGCAAGGAAGGATAAATTCTTTTGAAGGTGCTTTCTATGGTGGTATTTTCAGACCATCCTCACCATTTTCGCTATAACTTTTTTTTTCTATAATCATTCAGTTCCTGGGAAATTTCTAGCAAGTGAGAAAACCCTATCAGTATCTGTGGATTAAAAATAAGCTTATTGGATGGTATATTTGGGTTACCACGTTGGAAAATGGGGTTGTGTGAAATCCTGAAACTAGTCAAAATCGGTGTTACCCCAGTTACAAGCGTCCTTCTAACTTCTTCGCATAAAGATCCAAATTCAGTGAGACAAAATTTTTGGTTGAGTGTAAAGGCTGTAGTATGCTGTGTAACAGGTTTCATATCATTTCATCAAACTATTTGTGCGGGGCACGCTCTAAAAAGTCACTCTCTAGAATAAGCAAGCCCAGCCCGAGGAGATTCAACCAAAGGTATGTCATTTTGCACCCTCCTTTTACGAGAGGTTCCAAGAAGTGACACTTGAAGGAATTTCATACAAAAACATCTTGAAAGAACATTTTGTATCAGTTTCAGATCTTTATACATTCACAGGTTCAAAGTTATGATTACTAAGTTAAGTTGTTGACTAATCAAAACTAGGCATGTGAGACCCAAAAGCGTTTGAAGAAAGTACTAGTTTCTTCTAGCACATTAAAGTTAATGAAGGTTTGCAGAAATATGATCAAAAAAAAACCAGGTCTATTACAGATCTAAAATCATATTTGGATGATTATATTGATGGGAGCTTTTGGTTGAGGTACATGTTGAAGGTACATGGTTGAGGCATTAGTTGATAAAGTTAAGCACATACATGAAGTGTATAGTTGATGATGTTGCCTTTTATATTGGCCAGAGTCATAGTTGATGAGTAGATTTGACACATGATTGGTACATCTTAGTACATGTTTGGATTCATGTTCATGGAGTACGAGGTTGATTACGAGGTTGTTACATGGTTTGATACACTTGTTTATGGGCTATATTGATTCTGAGGTTAGTTACATGGTTGTTACACTTGTTTATAGTATAGGTTGATTCCAGGTTGACGTACAATTTGATGCATGGTTGATACACTTATTTATGGAGTGATTACAGGTGGTGGCATGGTTGATGCACTTGTTTATGGTCTGTGAGGTTTGATTCTGAGGGTTGGTGCATGGTTGATGCACTTGTTTATATTCCTGAGTTGATACATGGTAGATGCATGGTTCAACAGGTGTAGAGTCTGAGGTTTACAAGCAATTTATATCCTCCACCCGGTGATAGTGTGGCGATGGTTCCATCATTCTACTTCACTGAGGGTGGTGGCGGAGACGGAGACAGAATGGTTGTAGCCACCTTCCAGTTTATGCTTAGGAGAACATAGGAGGTTCGCTAGCCTCGCCGCCGGATTTGCTTAACCGAGAGGTGGGAAGTTAAGAGCTTCCCTCGAGGTTGCTTGAGAACATATAGGGGTTATGGCCTCCCTTACAGTTTGTAGCCAGAGAAATTTGGGGAGTTGGAGCTTCCCTGGTTGTAGCACGAAAACTGGGGATTAGACCTCCTTCAGGTTCTGTTGGAAAACAAAGAGGAAGTTGAATTACTTCCAATAGATGTAATTCTTCAAGACGCTATAAGAAAAAACGATTACATTGGTTTCTCGATTTGGGTTTCCACGTAAGGCTCTTGCGTTGAATGCTGTGTATGTGTATGATTGTTCCATTTTGTTCATTGCTTAGTTCTATTTGGGTTATTGTATGATAATGCTTCATTGATAACACTTGGATTATATGGTTAAATTGCTCTAATGCTTGGGTTACCTCTCGATAATCCAACAATTTGAGTAGAGCGAGGTTCCTTGAGGAAACAGTTTAACCATTGGAAGGAAGAGATCATGGATTATTCCGAGAATGGAGTACCAATGTTTAATGAGTGCGAGAATGGTTTTAAGTATGAGATTTGGAAGCGAGGAAAGGACGAAGTATTTTTCTGATTACCGAGGGCGTTATATTTGGCTACTCGGTTATTCTGAGGATATGATAGTTCAAAAGGGAAAAGCGCAACCAAGAAGGAATTGAAGAAAGAATAACAAGTACTTGTGGATTTCATGCAGGAAGGGATTACCCTAAACGGTGAGAGAAAAAGGTTGGTAAATGTTCATCAATAAAAGAACTTTGGGATAGAAGTTACATGACATATTCTTCACCAATCGCAGATTGAGGAGAATGCGAATCACGGATACAAAACAAGAAGAAAGATGCTCATCATGTTAGGCAGATTCGAGAAGAGGAAGGTATGATGAAGTAGAAGTTGATTACAAAGAAAAATTGATGATTGCAATTAAATATCTAAGGAAAGAAGAGAAAGATCATCCAAGAAAGAATTGATGAAGCAAAGAAAAGTGTTCAAGGTTCCAAAAAAAGGGTCGGTAGTCATCAAAATTTAAGAGCTCAACTAGAAAAAAACAGAAGAATTGAATAAACTCTACAATATCAAAATGTTTACAGAAACCAACATAGCACAAAGGAAGATCTTGAGAAAAGAGAACATATTGATGGATCATCTCGGGAAAGAACCCCGGCGTTTGGGCAACTTGAGGAAGAGTTTGGTCAAAAGAGAAAGGAATTGAAGAATAAATAGTGCGTTTTAATCAACTTGAAGCAAAGAGAAACTGAGAAGAAGTCATGAAGTCTCGGATAATGAAAGAAAGAAAGAAGAGGTTGAGAATCTTGAAGAGTTGTCACACTAAGAGTCAAAAATCGACAAGCTCAACAAAGTTGAAGAGACAGAAACATCACATCAGTGGTAGAGAATGAAAACTCTACGTTTCTAGAAAGAAGAATGAAGAAAATAGAAGAGTTATGCGGAAGTATTCAAAGGAAGGAAGATCACTGGTGTGGAATCTAAGAAAACTATTGAATACATCTTCAAAGGCCATCATGATTTAAAAACCACAAAAGGCTTCCAATCATGATCATGTGATCGATCAAAAGAAAAATTGAGGAAGGACTACGCCACAAAGAGATCATTCACTCGGTATGAGAATTGTACATGGTCATTGTTTTATTGTACTAACTTTTGACATAAGGTTGCGGTGCGGGGATTATAAAGAAATGTTCAAGCATACCATGCCTATGTGGTCGCACACAACATCGAGTGTTACAAATGTCCTTAACTATGGACACATAACCCGTTGATTGAAGCATGATCGATACTTCCATGAAAGGAACAATAAATTATAGGATATACAAAAGTATGGATAAGAAAGCAGGGAAGAGCAATTGAACAAAGACCGGTGCAGAGATGTAAAGTTAATGATAAAGCGAGATGAAAATTCTATAAGAAAGGAAAAGATGTTATACTCTGAAGGGTTTGGAAAATAAGCTGAAGAAGGAAGGACGAGGGTAAAATAGGAACATGTTCAGAATTGTACTTTCTTACATTGTAGTGAAAGATGAATCCCGCGGATAGAAAGAAGAAATTCAGGAGCTCACAGGAGATAATAAATCTACCGATAGAAGATGATATTGAATACATCGAGAAGGGTGATACGAATATTCGACTTAGAGACTCCCCGTAGTAGATATTGAGCCAGTCTATCGATAAGCTAATGACGGAATAAAGAACCATCCATAAATGACTTCTGCTGAGTTTAGAGAGGACATATTGATCAGTTAGCATAAGTATAGTTTGATAGTATAATGATAAATGGGTTAGCATTATGGATAGTTAGCATAAAGTAGAGTCACAGACGGTATGAATGAGAGATGATTTAATAAAGACTTAACGAGGTTACAAAGACAAAGCTAGATTGGTATGTAAAGGGATTGCACATATTGGAAGGAATCGACTTTGAAGAGACATATGCCCTAGTTGCCAGAATTGAACAAATTATTTTGCTTTTAGCTTATGCATGATCCAAAAATGTTAAGTACATATATCCGGATGAATGTCAAATAAACTTTTACAATTCAGGGGAACTTGAAGAAGTCTACATTTGAACAACTTGAGGAAAGGATTTCGGTTATGAGAGAACGCGGAGTATAATATAAACTAAGGCGGTGTATGAGATTAAAACAAGCTCCTAGAGCATGGTACTCAGTGGATAAGTATCTACTTGACGGGGTTCGAGAAAAGGAAGTCACAGTAACCTCTACATCATGTTAAGTCAAGGTAATATTTTATTAATTGAAGTTTATGTTGATGATATTATTTTTAGTGATGATGATGGCGGGTTAAGCGAAATTTGCAAAAGACATGGCAGTGAACTGATGTCATTGGCAGAACTATCCTTCTTTACGGAACTCGGACAAATTAAAGCACCAAAGGAATCCTGTATTAAGAGTAAGAGGATGCTGGTCTCTCAAAGGAATAAAGGTTTGTATTATGGTATCCAAATGGAAAGAATCTATCACTTATGGCCTACCGGATCTGATTAGGCGAGGGATGTAGTGAGAAGTGAGCCGAGTAAACACCGGTAGACAACTTTCTACCAAATTGAGTTTTGGTATCGCTGGCTAAGAACGAAACAATCATCGTTATCTCTATCTCTGACCGAGGCCACCCGGTATATTACGCTTGTAACATGTTGTACAAGAGGTTCTTTGGATGGAAACAAACTTTGTATTGAATGTCTGAGGTTGGAAGTATGATGATCCCATTCCAATATATTGTGATAATACAAATTACCATCGTTATCTCAAAAACGGTACTTCAAGACTAAGCACATTCTAATCAAGTGTCACTTTCTACGGGACAGGTTGCAGGAAAGAACATCTGAGTTGAGTATGTGGACACAAAAAAACAAATTCCAGACATATTTCAGAGCCGCTTCCCGCAGGGAAGCGCCTTTGGAATATCACCGTAAAGACTTGGGTAATTTCTACTCCAAAAATGAATGATTTTTGAATGCTTATCTTATATGTCTTAGATGTACATGAGGAAGCACCATAAAGAGGATATTTCGGGAGGCGACCCGGATGGGAAAGATACCTTTGTCGTTGATGACAAAGGGGAGAGATTAATGAATCACGGAAGGCAGAGGGGCATAGTTCCTAGAATTGGATCAGATTTACTCGGAATCTGAGAGGAACCGAGCATGGTTTAGGGGGCATATTTGATATGATTTGATCGTTACATCCAGTATTATCCACACTTGTTCAAGGAGAATTATTGGAGGAGATCCAGAAGGAATTGAGATAGGAGACAGCCCAAGAGGAGAATATTGCCATTGATGTCAAAGGGAGAAAATCCCACATTGATGTGTTTGATATTACAATGATGGGAGATATTGATGTGGAGAGATAGTCACATTGACTAATGATGTAGAACATGATGTATCTATGTGTATATGTTAGTAATTTATTATTTGACATCAATGTTGGTGTACCATCAATACCAAAGGAAATTGTTGGATCATATTATTTGTCATTGATGCCAATGGTTTGGTCAATTTGATATCATTGATTGATGTCAAGTGATTGATTGATATCAAAGGATTGATTGATTGATGAAGTATGGTGTGTAATATAATATAATATTTTTTCCTTGATGAGAATGCATAGATGAAGATAGATCAATGAGTTGTCATTGATACATGATGAATATAGGATGATATTGGTTCCATTGGTATATGATGCATTGTTGGAAAAATGTATAGATGACTCATTGTGTCTTATCATGATTGATAAGGTGTACAAATGGATGACAACATGATCCCCTATAGGGTAGAAAGCCCTGCGGGGAAGGCGGCACACTGCAGTTGAGTTATCCTAGAAGAAGAATGGTTGGAGGACCCATGCTTGTATGAGGAATAATGAGATGAAGATCAAGGGAAATTGTTGGTGAAACTATCCTAGATGGATAGTGCTTTATCCAATACCATTTAAATTTGGTGTGTCGGAGCGATCATAATTCCTCCGCGGTTAGAGAGTTATGGCCATGAGAAGTTGGAGACCCACGGGTTTGGGTAATGGACCCAGAAGTTTGTTTGATGGATAATGGTATGAGTTATGATATATTTTCAGATAATACTATTCTATGGATAGTACATGTCATACCATTTCTGGTGGTATGTACAATGTCACATAACTCCCTCACGGTTTGAGAGTTATGGCCTTCTGAGAAGTTGGAGGACCCTCAGGATGTCATCCTAGAGAAGCCCCAAAGGTCAAAGTAATCAAAAGTGGTTTAAGAGATTTTAAGGTAAATGAGGTGAGGCACATTAAGGTGTATTATAATTCCAAAGTGAATTCAAAATAGAATTATTTCAATAATAATTTAATGGAGAAATTAGAGTGGACCCAACCCTAAAATGGAGAAAGTGGGGCCAAGTGACATCAGAATATGTTTTTAAGGAAGCACTTGGAGGTATAAATAAGAGCCAGGGCTCTCTCATTTCAAACCTACTTGAGGAATATTGAATATCTATAGGTGTGCGATATTCACAGGATGATATCTTAGCCGAGAGAATTCTTTTGAAGGTGCTCTATGAACATGTGTATTTTGGTCATCTCACCATTTTAAGCTATAAATTTTTCTAATGATTCAAGTCCTGAAATTTATATACAAGTGATAAAACATATCCAAGTATCTATGGTTCAAAATCAGCTTGTGGGTCGTTGTATATTTGGAGTTACACCGGTTATAAAATAGGGTTTGTGTGATCCACAACCTAATTCAAATCAGGTGTTTTGAATTTTAAGCGTCCCTTATACTCTTCATAACAGATCCAAATTCAGTGAGACCAAATGTGTCAGTTAGGAGTAAGGTTTTAGTATCCTTTTTAACAGTTTCAAGATCCCCTCATTTCATCAAACATTTTTGTCTGGAGGCACTCTCTACAAGGACGCTCTCTAGAATAAGCGAATTCAGGAAGGTATACCACATTTTGCTATAACTCCTTTTAAGGGTTTAAAGTAGTACCCACTTGGAGGAATTGCATGTAAAAACACACTGAAAGAACATTGTGTGTCGATTTAGAATCTTTATACATTCTGGGTTCAAAGTTATGATTTACTTCAAGTTAGGGTTGTTGGTAATCCAAAACTAGGCATGTGAGACTAAAAGCGAGTTTGAAGAAAAGCCCCTAGTTTCTTGCTGTTAAAAGTTAATGAAGGTTTGCAGAAATATGATCAGAAACACGGATTCAATACGAGCTAAAAACCTTATTTTGATGATGAAATTGATGGGGGCTTTGGTTGAGGAACATGTTGAGTACATGCTTGAGAATGATGGATTGATGAGTTGGCACATACATGAAGTGTATAGTTGATGATGTTGGTACATATTATTGAGTCATAGTTGAGGAGTAGTAGACACATGATTGAGAATTACGACTTGGTACATGTTTGGGATGCACTTGTTCATGAATTACGGGTTGATTACAGGGTTGAAGTTGCATGGTTGATGCACTTGTTTATCGAATACAGGGTTGAGGTATACGGTGGTGCATGGTTGATGCACTTGTTTATGGTATGTTGATTAAAGGTTGGTGCATGGTTGATGCTGTTTTTTATGGTACAGGTTGATTCTGGTTGGTGCATGGACTGATGCACTTGTTTATAATTGAAGGTTGATGCATGGTAGATGCATGGTTCCGGTTATTAGTACAGGTTTATAGCGGTATATCTCCGATTGATAGTGTGACAGTGGTTTCCATCATTCTACTTCTACTTGAGAGTGGCGGGATGGAGCAGGCAGAATGGCCGGTGGTTGCTTAGCCACCTTCGGTTTAATGGGAGAACATAGAGAGGTTGGCATACGAGGTTTGTAACCGGAGAATTGGGGAGTTGGAGCCCTCCCAGGACATGCTTGCGAACATAGGGGGTTAGCAACCTCCTTACAGTTGCGCCAGGAATTGGGGAGTTGGAGCTTCCCTCGAGGTGTAACTGAGAAACTAGGGGGGTTAGACCTCCTTCCAGTTGCAGCTGGAAAACAAAGAGTTGGTGCTGATAGTACTTCTTCAAGACATATGAGAAAACATTTTGTGGTTTTCTCAGGATTTGGGTTTCCATACGTAAAACACTGGTGTATTATTATGTGTATGATTGTTCATTTGTTCCATTGCTTGTATTTACTCTGCGGTTATTGGATAATATTGATTCATTGATATAACACTTGGATATATATGGTTAAATTTCTATGCTTGATTCACCTCGATGGCAGTTATAGATATGATAAAAAACAACTATATCTCCTAAAAATATGATGTGGTTTTTGGAGGTTTGAGTGAGCATGAGCATTCCTATTTTATACGTCTCTGGTCACAATTTTCATCCGACCTAGATTGTGGATTTTGAGATATGGATATTTTACTACAGAAAACCAATTTTCTAGAGAATGGGCCCGAATCACCACCCTAAGAAGAAGGATACAATGTGACTATGTTGAATCATCACACCATAGAGAAGGATAAAGATGCGACAATTGGTAGAAACTAAATCAGCATAAATCCGTTGAAAGAATCTGATTCTTAGCCGATGTCGCACCTTGATTATTATAGGTTTGTGGCGATTCCTAAAGATTTTTTTTCTTAAGTGTAGAGTGTGACCATGGGTACCCTTGATAGGGATGGTTTGGGACAATTCAATTATCCACCTTTACAAGATACAAGGATAGGTTCTAGATTGATGGGAAACTAGTTTTACTCAATGGTGAAATCCTCTTTTCTCTTCCTATGGATTCTGCGGGTTTCTCCAAGCAGCTCCAACTTTGATACCATGTGGGTGTTTCATTAGAACCTACAAAGTCAGATAAAGAATACACAAACAAAGCTTATCAGAAAAGGAAGAGAGATGCAAATATGAAGAATGAGAATAAATTTATATTATGATCTATTCAACAAGTGAGTGATATTCACTCCTTAGGCATTGAAATCCTATAATTAGGAATGAGTGTATAATAGTGATGGTCTAAAGTTAGAAAGTCTAAAATAGAACTAGTCAGGTATCTCCCATTGAATTAGTGTGCTGAAAATAGAATTTCTCCAACCTTTCAGCTCTCCATGATTGTCATGTTCATCCTTTCGACACACCATTTCTTGTGGTGTTCATGGAACAATCTTCTCTCTCTATGAATCTAGAGTGGTATGAACATTAATCATCAAACTCCTTTACGCAACGTTCCTCATTATGCGGTGTGGGACATCATTTTTTTCTGTCTCATTATCAACCAAATCTTTACATTTCTAAAAAGTGTCAAAAACATAAGATTTTTTTCAAATGCAATAAAACCAAGTTTTTTCTATTTTTATCATCAATAAAAGTAATATAATACTTGAAGACCCGCGAAGAGATGATGCTTGGGCTGGATTACCCAGCCACATGTCTTGTGCATGAGATCTAACCTTTCACTCTTCTTTTCTTTTTCGACTCACAATCTGACTCTCTTTGTTTTCCATAAACAAAATGCTCACGAGAAATCAAATCAATTTGTTAAGATTTGGCAACAAAGTTCTTTGTGAAGTATCTACATCCCCATATCACTCATGTGTCCAAGGAAATGATACCCGCGATTCTTTATCACTCACATTTTAGAGGCTACCTAAATGGTGGCTCATTACCCACATAATTAGGGCATATTACATTAGTAATGTTATTTTATTTATATGTCAGTTATTTCATTTGTTGTAATTATACCTCCTAGTCTTTTTTTTTTTTTTTTTATATATACCAAGGGAGACATTTTCATTTGGAATCATCTTGGAATTGTAAGAATTTATGTGGGCATAAGGAGGGTTTCCCCTAGAAGAACCTTTATTATCTGAATTTCTCTATTATTTTTCAAGGTGTTAGGTACTTTTCCCGAGGTTTTCTATGCTATATTGATATTTGGTTCTTTAACATATGGTGTAGAACTCAAAGGGTCTTCGGGTTCAGCTATAATACAATGACACCTTGGAATTTTTTTACTATAACATAGAAGATGTTTCACAAGGAATGTCTTGGAGGATATTTAGTAGATGGACCAGAATGCGTTCGATTAAAATTTGTCTCTTGAGGCCTTATACTTTAGAGATACAACCTGTAAAAGATAAGGTTCTGGAATCATCATAAAGCCCGAGTCATTTGCTGAATTTTTCACTATAAATTGTTTTACAATAGCACGTTTAAAACCACGAAATATGGAGGATATTTACAAAAGTTAGTAAAGTACCTTTGGTAAAAAAGTTCAACTCTTGATTCACCATAATTATGAAGATACACTCTGCGGAAGATAGAGTTTTTGACTAGTCCTATTGACTAGTCTCAGAATTCAGTGAAAACAATAATAACTTCTTCCTGAGTATCCAAATTGAATTTAGAAGACCGGGTTATGTGGATGATTTGACGATTATTTAGTATTTTGAGCTGCGTTCCTTAATTTTATATCCAATTATTTTGTGTGGAGCCCCACTGGCTATACAAGTTAGATCTCGAAAAGGCCAAAAGGCAAAAGTTTATTGGAAGGCTGATTCTGTAAATTCCATTGCTTGCCATCAATTTTTGTGGAATGCATTGAGAGGAAGATGTGGAGGCTACGAAAATAAAGTTTCATACCAGAGGGCCGACTTTTGAATATGCTTTCAAAAAGGTGTATGGCAGAACCACCCTCAATCAAAGGGAAACAAAAGGTGATACCTAGCCAACATGCCACCCAAAAGAGGGAACTTCTACACCAAATGACCCTCCAGAGAATACATGGAGTCTTGGTGAAGGTGAATATGACCATAGGACATCAATGATTTTACAAAGAGAAGATAGTAACAAAATATGAACTACAAGAGATGATGGATTCAATGGAAGCTAAGTTTGAGGCAATAAATACTAAAGATGGATGGTTTAAAAGGGAGATAATGGAAGGATGGAAAAATTTCCTAATAGAGAGACCTTAGAAAGTGAAAATGTATCCCACATGATTCCTTGATGGGGACATAAGGAAGGTGAATCCAGAATGAAGAAACTCCAACTTTGGGTTGAGGCAAACCCATAGCGCGTTCCACTATGTCTCGATATATGGGGAAGTTTGATGGTAGGGCATAATCACATGGATGCATAGATGGAGAAGTGAAATTTGATCTACATAATGTGCCACATACACAAAGGTGCAGTTGCTTCTTTATATTTAGGAACCAATGTTTGTATGGAGCATCGATGGCTTTGTTCGCAAATCACTCGTCACTTGGACCAATTTTCATGAAGAAATGATAGCACACTATGGGGATACAGGAGCAACACTTGCACATCCCAAATTGATAAATCTCAAGAAAACGGGTTCAATTATAGAGCACATTGATAACTTCAAAGAATTTGAGAATATAAAGGTAACATATATTCCATATGAGAACTTTATTGATGTATTCATAATAACTTTAAATAATAACATCGAACCTTAGGGTTCACCTTTGGGAACCCAAATCATTGGAGAATGCATTTTGGGAATTTGGCAAGAAATGTTACAGAAAGTAAAATGTAATGGATACTAGAAGGGACCAATCCTAACATCTATAGAGAATAATGCTCCTTCTTCTAAAACACCTCAACCTACAAGGGTTTGGCACATATAAAATGGAAAGAAAATAAAAGGGTTTATGCTTTAATTGTGATGGCAAGGGACATAAATTGGGTGAGAATGAAATTATTCTACATAGATGGTGAAGAGGAAGAAGAATAAGAACAAGAACAAGAACCATCTCAAGATGAAGGCGTAGAAACATTCGATGCAGAGAGTTGGCTCCATGATATATTATGTGCAGTTGGTTCAAATTAACCTCCTCAAACTCTCAAGATGGAAGGATATATCAAAGCGAAAAGGTAATAGTCCTAATTTATTAAGGTAATCATAATTTGATTCACTATAATTAGCCAAAGATCTCAATTGCTTTGTATGTGTACTAGGGTTTCAGTAATGATTACTTGAGATGGAGGGAACTATAAATTGCTAGGAAACATGAGAATAGATCAATCTTACTATGGGGAATGTGGCAATGAATAGTCCAATGATTACTTTACCCATGGGTGAATTGTTTGTTGTCTTGGGAATCAATAATACAATCATTACAGACAATGGCTTTTAACAGAACTTTTCACTTAGAAATTTTTCATTGGAAGGAAAAGAAATTGAGTTAGAGATTTGTCGCGGAAACCAGGTGGGTGGTAAAGCAATGGCATGAAGGTATTGAAAAGGGGCATCAATGTGTTATTACAGCCTCACTAGGTGGTATGAAACATCAAGCCATCTGTCCCTCAGGATCTCAGGGATGAATTGAGTAAGCATTCCAAAGTATTTGAAGATATTCGGGTCTTCCACCCACTTGAAATCCATGATCATGATATTCACCCTAATTCCTAGGAGTTTTCCACACTAACATTGGGCCATACTAAGATTATATGCCTAGAGGAGTGAAATTGAGTGCATGGTTGAAGAAATGTTGGAAATTTCAACATTAATAGACTAATAAAGTTCTTACTACTTGTGGTGGTAATGGTGTTCAGAAATATATAGCTCATGGTATGTGTCCTGGGTATAGGAGCTCAAAACATGAGATCCTTTATTAAGAGGCCAAGGTTCCCCCACATTCCACGTCATTGATGTATTGTTAGATTAACTACATGGAAATCTATTTCACAAAGTTGGATCTCCATTGAGGACATCCACTAGATTGAATGGGGTAGAAGATATCCAAAGGAAAAAAATTAAGACTCATGAAATTATTCGAATTTTGGTCATGTCTTTACGGCATACAAATGCCTTCCACATTCCAAGGGTTGATGAATTCTATTTTAATCCCTTCCGCCCGAAATTGTGTTAGTATTTTTGATGATATACTAATCTATATAAAGTCTTGGGAGGATCATGTGTGACATGTTTACAGGGTGGGTACAATACTAAAAGGAGCAACAACTATATGCCAAACCTCAAATGTTTATTTGGGTGGAGAGAACAGAATTATTTAGGATGTATTGTATCTCATGAAAGTGTCAAGGGTAGACCCTAACAAGATGTGAGGCCATTTGATGGAATTAGCCGGTTCCAAACATTGAATAATCTTAAGAGTTTTTGGGTTTGACTGAGGTTGCTACATAGGTTTATTTCAAACACTATGGAATAATAGGAAACACTTTTGGCAACATAACTAAGAAGGATGCATTTTCATGGACTCAGGAGGCAACTAAATATTTTGAAAAAAACTTAAAGGGAGTGGCATTGTAAATCTCTTGTCTTGACCACACCGGAATTCACAAAACCTTTATTGTGGAATGTGATGCCTTGGGAAATGGAGTTGGTGTTGTCCTAATGCAAGAGAAAGGCAGTAGTTTTTGAAAGTCAACCACTCAGAAGGGAGACTTGGGGACTTAAAAAACCCCATTTATGAGAAGGAAATAGCAGGGCAGTTGTGTTAACATTTTAAATTTCTACCAATTTTGTAATTTACATCGACTTTTTAAAATATAATTTTCATAATTTTTCAAAGCTATCTCCATACTTATGTAAATAAAATTTGGCAATAAGTACTTAATTTAAGTAAACAAACCATAAATTTGAGTTTAAATACCTCACTCGATGCTATCCCATGACTTTCTCTCCCAGCTTGAACCTATCCATGACTGCCTTCAGACTTTGATGTTGCTCCTTAGGACGCTGAAACCAACCCACTTCCTGACCCCATTGCAGCCTAGACCCTGGGACTTGTCAATGGATGTCCTAGCCCTCCAAACCCAAGAGCTCTCTGACCCCAGGAGTTGCCTTTGTAAATCCCACTGAAACCAACTCTCCCCGAGCTCCACAGGTTCTCCCCTCTGCATTGGGCCATGACCCTTCCCCTCTCCATCCTCCCTTCCTTATTCCTCCTTCAGCCCTCGCACATTCACTTCCCCACCAAATACCTTATCCCTTTATTGCGGCCATACTATCCATTCCTTTATTACTTATTAATTTAAATGCTATCCTTTATTTAATTGTTTCCCTTTTACATATTGGTTACATTATCCTAGGACAACCCCATTTAACGATATACTTTATTTTGCCCACTTGTTTTAATACTTAATTAATCGTTAATTAATTAATAATCAAATTGATCATTAACCATATTGATTAAAGAGGTAATTATACTTAAGCTAAATATTAGTAAAATAATTAATTAATAACATATAATTAATTAGGTTATATAATAATTAATTATAGTTTGGCCTAATTTTGGTTATTGTAGAGTATTCATTTTTAGTAATTAGGGGTCATTACATACACCCACCCACCCTTCAGGAAACTTCATCCCAAAGTTAAAATATTTTATGATATTTTGAACAAAGGGAAACTCATACATACTAGTGTATATGTACACAAAAGTATGTATGTGAAGCTAGTACATACAATTCTCGTAAATGTAATAATAATCAATGTCACTTTGAAAGGTATTTTGTAATGCATCCAATCCGGTCAGTAGGGCTGGTCATAAAGACAACAAATCAATTAATTATTAGTGAGGAACTTCGTTTAGTACATACAATTGTCCGGTTCAATAATTCATTTTAAACAATTGTGGTTTAGTTGCATAATGAATTTTCATATATACATTTTTCTTCATCAAACCCACCACAAGACAGATCTCCCATATGGTCTCAACTGACTTCTACTCATCCTTCCTCTCCACTAAACCTACGCCCCAGCTCCATTTCCCTAGCCTCAGGTCCTACGCTAGACTATCTTTGGAGACGCATCAAACTATACTAATACAACTTTCCAAATAGAACCCCGTAGAAGTGGAAATTAATAGCTATCTAAATTAAGCTTCTTGACAGTAGCTTGATCCTCATCCTACGACCACGGGGCGTGAACGGCCATGAATCCTCGGGACTTGAGGTTTGGAAGGGATACCACGGTGGAAATGCGCCACCCAATGTCCGGATCTAGGGTCCCACCCTCGGCGTGGCCACCCTACAATGGAGGAGGATACATGGTGGGAAAAGACTCCACCCCTCCTAACCGGAAACCAGGGGTCAACACACCTGATAGGAATTCTGATGACACACCGTGTTCATTTGGAGGGTTTGTCATGCGTTTATTGATTTTTGGGTAGTGTGGATTTACCTGAAATCATGCCTTGATCCACATATCATAGCAATGCATCTAAACCAACATAAAATTTGATACAATATTCATACCATAATGTTTCGATCAGTGGTCCTGATATACACTATCATTTGTTACCCTTGGCTATTTCATAGCCCTTAACCTCTGAGATTGATGCGTAACACAAACTCATACATTTATATGCATTGTCATGGGGTAATTGCATGCTGGCAGTAAGTTTCACTTTAGTATCACGTACCCGAAAAGTTAACATCAAGTTTTTCAATTAGAAATGAATCTCATAATATCCCCATAATTCCATTAACATTCTAGGATTATCATTTACTCAAACTAAAGTGCATAATATCCATATCATCCAACAACATTAAACATTCATTCAATTCACATTTTCCCAGTATTACATGGCATCTCATCATCATCAACATTTATACATTCGGAGAGTTTTCATCCACATAATAGATGCATTACATACATCATCATCAGTAACATTTAAGCATTCATAAAAATTACATGTATGTAGAAGATCACATCCTTATACATCATCATCAAAATAACATTTAGAAACATTTCATAAAAGTTCACTTAAATTTTAAATTTTAAAATTATCAAACTCTGAATAGTTTCAGCAGAAAATAAAGTGCCATAATAGTCCTCAGGTGGTCTTGGTTGATACAAGTCAAAGGTGAATTGTTACATACACCCACCTTTGAGAAACATGTTCGAGGTGGTCAAAATAGTGAGGGATAATCTTCTTTGTAGTGTCACCGGCGTAACACCCAAATTAGGATCACGGATAGCCAGCATTGCGGACATAACTTGGTCTACTAGACGGTTTCTGAGCTTTCGAACTCTATGGTCCAATATCGTACTTGGTTCTACCACCATGGGGTTCCCACGTCGACACGCAATTCCTTCCGGTTTATTTTATGTGATTCTCCGAGCCAAACGCGGTAACAAAACATATACGTGAAATACATTATGAGTATTATGCAAGTGGGGTGCGGTCACGAGGCGATAGACGGATCCAATTTTCTCTTGGATCACGAGAAGGTCCTATAAACCCGAGGGTGACAAATTTTTCCCTTCACGAGACAGTATCATGCACTCTTATTAGGCACGATACAGGCAGATAGAAAAATTGGTCTCCCACTTCATAACCGAATTAGGTCTGTGTGCATCTGCATAGCTTTTTGCCTATCTTGCACTTTGCTTTAGCCTCTGCGGTGCGAATCACTTGTTCCTCCATTTCTGAATCAATTATGGCCCAAGCATTTTCGGTCTTCTAGTCTGTCCCAGCTCAAAGGTGTTGAATATTTGTGCCCGTAGAGCTTCATGGGGTGCCATTCTAATGGAACCTATGATAAGCTGTTATTGTAGGCAAAGTCTGCCAGCGGTGGGTGCTTCCTCAGCGGAGTGCGATTATCCATCACATACATCTAAGCATGTCTTCCATGGCTTGATTTTTCTCGATTCATCCCATGTTTTGGGATGATAAGTTTATTGCTTAGTTCAAGTGAGTCCCCAATACATTTGTAAACTTGTCCAAAATCTAGAAGTGAATCAGATTTTGGTGAAATGATCTTCTTGTTATTCCATACAAATGGATAACATAAACACGAGCACGTTTCCATCGGTGACATTGTATGTGTCTCTAATTGGAATGAAATGAGAACTCTTAGTTAACTTATCCACTATCCACAAGAATGACATTGTCTATGGGATGTGAGAGGAAACCCTACAAAAGAATCCATAGAGATGACTTCCACTTGGTCCTTAGGAACATCATGTGGTTGGCGGGAGGCCTGTGGGTGATGGTGTGATGCATTTCACCTGCTTTGTCACTCTAAGATTTGGCGACGAAATGGACTACATCGTGTTTCATGCCACCCCAAAAGAAGAGCTTACCTTCCATATCGCATTGCATCTTTTTCACTTGCGGTCGCTTTAATAAAGTGATCTATGGGCTTCCTTCGGTATGATGCTGAATATCCTCGACTGCCGGAATGTACCTTCCTTTCGATATCATAACAAATCCGTCCGGTTTCCAAACTATACCCTTCCGTACTTTGGAGCTAACTTTACCTTACTCTGGAGGTTTTAGTAACCTTTAAATCTGTTGTCTCCTTGGGTTGTTTCCAACCTACGTTCCAGTTAGGCCTTTAAAGGAACAAGGATAAGATAAGTGGTCTCCTACTCAAGACATCTGCGACCACATTTTCTTTCCCTTGATGTCGATGTACCAAAATCATACTCACTCCGCCAGCTCACTCCATCGTCTACTAGCATTCGCATCTCTTTGGGTGAAGAGGGGCAGAAACTCGATGGTGCGTTTGAGTTCAAAGGCTTAAGCCAACAAGATGGTGCATAAAGTTTCCAGAGCTGGCGATACGGTAACTCAAATGTAGTCCATTATGGCTCTTCATGTTTCTTCAACTTTAGCAGCCGCGCCTTTAAATATCACTCCTCCATCCTACATTATCACGGCCCCAACCCTTGCTTTGAGGCATCCGTGCATACCGTGAAATCCTTTTCCATATACGACACTCGTAGAAGTGGCACACTGGTTAGTAACCTCTGAAGATCAATGAATGCACTATCAAACTATTCTGTCCATTCATACCTAAACCCATCACCACTTTTCAACGCAAAGGGGTGATGGGTTTCGCGATTTTTGAGAATCCTTCCACAAATCTCCGGTAACAACACGCTAGCCCATGAAGCTTCTCACCTCATGGAGCATTTTTTCGACAACCCACTCCATAGTAGCCTTTGCTGCACGGGTCCATAGAGATATGCGCACGAAATGATACTTGGCCTAAATAGTGGATGCTCTTTGCGGAGAAGGAACGCCGGCTGACTTCCGAATTTGTTCCTCTCTCTGGCGGGACAACACTATTATGAAGTGTTCCTCATGTTCTCTTTCATTCTTGGAATAGATGGGGATGTCGTCTAAAAAGACTTGTACACAGGTCGATACTTAGAATCTGCTTGGATTTCATGAGGCTCATGAATCGCAAGCGCATTTGGTCAATCAGGAAGGTGCTACTCCACTAATCCCATAATGTCAAACCTTAGCGTTCGAATGGGTTTTTGTTTGGATATCACCTTCCTTAATCCATAGCCCGATGTTGCATGATGCTAAAATCAATGATGAGAATACCATTATGCTTTCATCTGGTCGAAGGGTCATCTATTAGCGACATCCCGGTGCCACAATTTTCAGCGTAGCATGGTTCAAATTCCTATGGTCTATACGATTAGTAGGGATCGCAATGCTCTTATTTACAAAAAGTACCGGTCGCCAGCATCATTCCTCAATTCTAGAAACATGTACAACTATTCATATAAGGGTGGGGTATTACTTTCTTGCCACACATTGTCTCTCTAATAGCGGAAATTGCGACGTTCAATGAATTGTTATGCAGGTCCTCTTAGTCACTCATGCACTACAACTGAACTAAAATAGAATTTTTTAGTGCCTCTCTATGCTCTTGTGATAATGTTCTATTGCAAGACATGCAAAACATCTATGCTCTTCTTTCTTCTTTGGTTGGGACACTATTCTTGGCACGTAGCTTATTCTCTCATTTCTAGTGCAGTGCCTCTCTGTGCTCTTGTGATAATGTTCTTGTTGCAAGAC